>JAZHGK010007217.1:0-12753 GCA_037855215.1 Waitea zeae
GTGAGGTCTTTACCGAGGCGCAGTGAATTGCTGATTGCAAATTACACATCCGAACCCGTCTGTTGGCTCCGGCCTCCAGCAATTTTTGGAAAAACCCCTCTCGCATTTCCAAGTGAACTCGCTCAGCGAGGGATGGTTGCGAAAGCCTCTTCGTAGTTGTATCTAGAATCCAATAAAAATACTTTTCTATGCTATTCCTTGTGATTACAGTTACGAGTCCAACTTGTGCTGAGTAACGTATGATAATGGCGTACGTTATCCTAAAATATTTCTTAGGTTCAATCACACACTTTTGGGAGGTCGCGTGTGATATTACTGCGAGCAATGGCTGGACTTTAGAAGCCATTCCAGGCCAACGAGTACAATTGTGATATTCTATATATTAATGAGCTGTTGAAAACATAGTTGGGTTATCCCTTCTGAAAGTGGTTAACTCCAAGTCCAGCTCCGTGGTAAAATACCCTCCCTGTTCTGTTGCACCTTCCGTTTCATGCTCCCGGTGAAGGGGCACAACGTACTCCGCTGAGAAGCGACGAAGATTGAGAATGAGACGAGTCGCCTGTGAGAAAGGTCAGTGCGACAAGTAGGAGCAGAACAAATGTGCGCATGAACGAACAACCAAAGACAAAATAGTTATGTACCAGCTACTGCAAAAGCAAAGTTCGAAATTAACGTCAGTGCTAAACATTTAAATGAAGAACTCACTTTGCAACCAGATAAGCCAAGCGGTAATGCCGAGATAACGAACAGACTATGGTTATTGTGAGAACACCTATGCGGTAAACAATTGTTAGTCATGCATTCAGTAGCATGTTAAAGACGGTCATGAATAAGCGAACACACTCCATACTGCGGTAACCGATGCCAAGGTGTCGTAAAGCAAAAGAGAGAGCAGCGGATTTCGAGAAGCGTCCTTGAAGGAGAAAATTCGCTTGACCGTCAGGATGAGCACCAACACGTCAAGCAAGAGCGGTAGAACACTGCCATTTTGATTTAGCGAGCTGGCGATATGGCTTGTAAATTAAAAGGGAACTGACACGGTAACATAAGATGTCTTATTGGTTGTCACATACATCGGGTCGCACCCGGGACTATATATAACTGGGCCGGACATCATCATGACGAGTATGGTGAACGTCCATATGATGTTTGGTACAAGAATGCCAAGGAGTGCGAGTAGGACACGCTTGTTCCTGTCATACAGCACGTACGCTGTTAACAAGGATTGTGTATTAGGGAAGCAAGCAAGTAGTAGATGAGCGTACCTCGACTAACAAGAATAGATTGAGTAACAAACAGAAACAGAGGAGGCAAGAGTGTGCGAGTGATGGCCCATGGGAGACATTCCGAGGGCGAATATGGAAACGACCGACTTCGAAAGTGTTGATAAAGGAGTGCACTGTCATAATTATCGCGTTTTGCTCATCGCGTTTATCGAAATAGGAGACTTACCATTGACTAGACAAGGTTCCGTAGCGCATTAGGATGAAGACCCATTTAGTCCAGGTCGAGGGCCAACTGACAAGCGTGACATGGAGCGCATTAGTGATGACGGAATAGGTTCAAGAACGTATAGATCGATTTACAGCCAGACCCATTTCACCTCCTCATCAAGGAACGCAAGTAATTCCCATGCTTGGATTGTGAACGCTGCCACTGTGTGTTTCATTTCGTTCAACGTTGGTCCCTCGTCAAGCATGCCACGGAAACAAGAAAACAGTCACGAACGGTACTGATAGTCAGCGGAGAGTTCCATAGCGCGTTCGCACAACGCAAGTGTATTGTCAGAGGGAAAAGGGCAATAGGCCGCCAGCTAACGACCGCCTGGGCCGAGCGCATCCTGCGTTGATGGGAGCCCCTGCCTGAGCGCCTTTTCGGTCGGATAGCGCGTGCTCGCTTCGAGGCTGTGACAACTTAACCACGGAGGATCATATGCACTTGCCGCAGCCGACATGACATAGGCACCAAAGCCTAAGAAAGGGGCTTGTTTCAGAGCAGCTTCGTCTATTTACCCGTGGTAGTTGTAAAGCAGGAGACGGATGAGACATGTGTCTTGAGGAAGCCCACACCCGGGCATAGAGATGGACCTGCTTGTTTTAAGCATGCTGTAAACAAATGCGAAAAGTTGTCTGATCACAACTCTGTCCCCAGTAGCAAAACTACATACGAGTGTGAGATGGATCGTTTGAGTTCAGAACCTTCAATACCCACAATGCTCGGCATATGCCATTGAATTATTAATCAAGCTGAGTTGTCACTACTTACATGATCGTGCCACCAAAGTTCGTATCTCTTCTGTTTTCGGCTACATATCCGCCTTCCTACGCTTCTTCAGACCTTTGTGACGTATTAAATAGGCTTGCTTTGCTTGCTTACGTATTAATTGGTCAAATCACTTAACCCAGAACTAAGGACCTGCCCAATACTTGAATGAATCATACAAGTGTTTTCATGTCATCCCATTCAGGTACCATCAGTTAAATAACTACTTTCAATTTAAAAGACAAGAATAATTCACCGTTCGAATGACTTGGCTCAGTCTAGGCCAAGGTAACAACAACGGCATAGCGGCAATTGCCACAGTCTATATTTTTTGTTTAATGCTTAAAAAGTAGAAACAACAAGAGCTGCTCGGTTTTGGAATGCTGATAGCACTTACTACTTAAGACACTAGTCTTTTAAGCATTGAGTGTTCGCCTATAAGTAGGCGCTTGAAAAAAGTACCCCGTGTGAGCAATGTGTGAGAGTGATATCATCGCTCTCTATACTGGTGTGACAAACATTGGTCACAATCACTCCAGTACACTTCACAAGCAACTGCCATCTACGTACCCAAATCCACTATCGCGAGAGCTATGTCTCTTCGTCAAATCAAATTCAAGGTCCATTTAATCTCTCTAGGCCTATTTTAGGTTGTTTTACTCAAAGCGGAGTATGCTTTGGTAGGTTCAAGGCCGCGTTCAAGGTGTAAACTTCCGCGCCTGGACGCGTGAGCGTGCAACCAATATAGGCGTCACCGGATGGGTAAGCAACGTGGACGAAGGGCACGTTGTTGGCGAGGCGCGCGGGGACAAGTCATCTATAGATCAATTGTACGACCCATTCAACTTGTCGCTCTTAGGAATCAGGCTGACGGCGTAAGTAGTATCGAGGAGCTAGGAAAAGGCCCAAAGATGGCGAATGTGAGCAAGGTCGATATCGAGAAAGACGAAGAGGTTAGTGCAAGTGACGAAAAGTGGTCCAAATTCGAAGTTAGGCGCTGAGGGTTGGGTTTGAAATGCCTTAGAGAGACAAAAAGCAAGCTCAAATGTTGAGGAGTGGCTACCGTAATTTGACTTGAAATGTACCTATGGCCATGATAAGCGACTGTATGAGTGTGATCAGCCCACTGCTTACAGGTTGGAATTTTAGTGATCTCTGGCGTGATGGTTCCTTGCAAACCCAACCGCGCAAGCGCACCCTTAATTATTCCTGCAGAAAGCGCAACGTACTGTTTGAGGAATGCTCAGAAAGGTAGACACAAGACCATTGTCGATCTACATACAATTCTGGATTTCTGAGTGGCATCTTCGCGACCTTCCCATGATGAAATCCGCATGATAGGTTGAAAAACGTTGTCTTGAAGAACGTAAACGCCCCTATGATTAGTTCGGAGATTGTCGACTTGCTTGTTCCAACATGTCGCCCAGATGTCTTTGCAGATGAACTTGATACAGTCAAGTGTATCAACAAACAAAGAGCGATCGCGAGTCAGTCTATGCGTATGTTCAGTACTTGTATCAAAATATAAAGCTTCATCTAGCGGACCGCTCAGTGATATTGGCTCCAACCTGTTGTCCTATCGCCTCCAAGCGTTTCTTCACTGGCTCCTCCTCATCTGGAGCCATTTTCGCAGCAGCGGCTTTCGAAGCTGCACTCGCAAGTGTACCCGTTGACTCTCTTTCCACTACACGTTTAGGAGTGGGAGCAGGAGGGGGTATAAGCCCAGCGGCTACCATCTCCTGCTCGACGGCCTTCTGGCGTGCGACAGCAATTTGTGAGGACGCGCGCACAGTGTGTACAAGCTCGATCATGAAATAGTCAAACGCTGCGCTGTCCATCAGACGCGGTGGCGGGTCTGCTAACGCAAGAAGATTCAGAGAGCTTGAGGACGGAGCCCCACGCGGAATTTGTAACGAATCTCGGCCAGCCATAAGGAGTGAGATGGTTGAGGTCAGGCGGAGAGAGGGCTGAAGGGTTCATATTAGGCGCCCACGAACAGCATTCCTTGTATCTGGCGGCTCCGAACAGCCAGCTCAGGTTGTCTCCGTCCATTACTCATCGTATCGCTCTCTCCTTTGACGAGTCACACGACAATTACGACACGACCTGGCCCAAATCAAGCTCTCAAGAGTTATTGTCGAGCGTAATGTCGGGCTTCAGCTCGCTCTCCAAGTTGCTCAGTACCGCTGTTGCCGGCGCGCGTGGGTCCATCAGCAGTAGTCCAAGTCCTGGCGGAAGTGGGAGCACCGAGCGTACCACAGTAAATGAAGGGCCGATTGAGAGACTGCGAGACACGTTCGAAACACTTCCCCGCGCACGCAGCTACATATTTACCTCCGAAGTACGTGCTCAGGTGTTAGCGGAGCTGTATGATGCATTTTGGGGTGGGTACGCGGAACTCTTCCTCCCCGCTGGTACGCAGGGCTCTGGGACGATGCACAGTGCGACGTCGGTGGACATTGCACTGGGAACTGCGCTACCAGCTCTCCCGATGGGCCAGATGCTAGCTGAATGCCAACGCCGCCTCAACTTTTGCGGCGCAGCGGAGGAGGAGCCTACAGTTCCTGGCCGTCCATGTGGTCATATATTCAATAAAGGAGAGAGTTGCTTCAGGTGCAAGTACGTGGGCCTGAAAGACGTCAACACATAAGATACTGAACGCGTAATCCATAGGGACTGTGCGCTAGACGATTCGTGCGTAATGTGTCGCCGGTGTTTCCACGCCACGGACCACACCGGACACAACGTTTCCTTCTTCATTGCTCAACAGTCTGGGGGGTCTTGCGACTGTGGCGACTTCGAGGCATGGAGGCTGCCCATCCGTTGTCCGTACCATCCTGAGCCAGAAGACTCCTCTATGTCTGAGGCGCAAACACCTCGCGCAGCCCCACGCGCACTCGCAGATGAGGTTCCACCTGTGAAGGGCTACCCGTTCCGTGCGGAGGTGCCTGCGGATCTGAAGGAGAGCATGTCAAAGACGATTGCGTGTGCTCTTGACTTCGTGCTAGATACGCTCGACTATTCTCCCGATGATACGGGCGTACCAGAGAAGGAGTCGGAGGTGCATCAACAGCCAACAGCCGACGCGCATATGAAGGAGGAGTGGTGCATCGTTGTGTGGAACGACGATAAGCACTCCTTTGAGGAGGTGATTCGCCTAACAACCGAGAATACTAGTCACTCTCGCGAGGAAGCGTCGAATCTTGCGGTACGAATCGACGATATTGGACGCGGCGTCGTCGAAACAAGCGAGGAGCTGTCGAGGTTACTCCAGGTGGCACATGCATTTTCCCAAGTTGATCTCGGCGTCACTGTTCGTCGGGCATTCGATACTTTTCGTGAACAAATGACGTGTGTCATCATCGAGTGGCTTCTTGACTTGACTCGGGCGCGGATAGGCACGGACACCCTTACTCTGCGTGAGATTATTGCCAATGAGCTGCTCGCCCCACGGAGGAAGGCTTCTAGAGAAAATCCAGTCATTCAACTATCAAAGGTTACTCCCGATGACCCAAACGCCGCGAGGCTAGATTGGCTATTTATGTATCACACCAAACTGTGGAAGAAGCCACGACTGAATCTCAAGGAGATTTACGCGTCAATTTTGAGCTTAAGTCAGGAACACAAACTAGCCATAGGTGAGTTTGCTATTTTCATCTCGGAGTTCGCCTTTTCACGTAGCTCAGCGATTCATTTTGCCAACATTTACCACCGCATCATTGACGCCTACCTTCTTGTCGATCGCGAGGCTGAAACTTCTATCAAGTATTTCGCACTCCAGCTTTTTACTGTCCCCACTGTCGCTCTGCATATCGTGCATGAGCACCAGCTTGTCACGCGCCTCCTCTCTATCATCACCGCCTTCTTTACTTCTCAAATCGTGGAGAAACGAATTATCTACCCACCAAATGAGCAAGCAGAAGTGAACGTCGAAAGCACACCGTTCAAGTCAAAGCGTTTCATGCCTGTTTTTTCCGACCTCCGGTATCTGTGCCATAACGCACCAGTACAGCGGCTCATCGCACGCAAGCCTAGTTTTCTGGAGCAGTTCGCGCACACTTGCCAATTGTTCATGTGCATCAACCCGAATAAGCGGGCGGCAAACAGTCACGTGGAATACGAGACGGACGCATGGATATCGGTCTTCAACGTTACGCTCAGCCTATCGAGGGTGATCAAGGTTTATGGAGAGGCGTTCACCCACGCGAGCGTAGCAGAGCTCGTAGCGGCAATCACAACAGTAGTACGACACACCCTCATGGTTTGCACCTTGTCCACGGAACGGCTAGATCGGACGAAGTTTACCCCAGTACAGTTCTACATGGTTTCTTTTGGTGGGAGGCTCTATAAAGTTGTTATGTTTGATGTCCTAGAAGGATGGGTCAGCTTCCACCACTCGTTACATTGGCTTTTGGCCGAGCTGCTAAAGCATACCAACTTACTTACGGCGGATTCGCTCAGCCAGGTTGGACTCTCAAGCCTAAAGGATGTGTTAGTGCGAAGCGCGAGTGAGAGAGCGATGCAGACCTTGTTTGACTTCCCTTTGCGAGGTATGGCATCTGATGTTTCTGCGGTAAAGTCTTCTGATCACTCTATATAGTGCTTGCTATGATCGCTCAAATCCGCACCGGTCTATGGGTTCGGAATGGTTTCGCCATTCGAGGCCAACTTCTACATTATCGCGACTTCATGCTTCGAGAACTCTGTTACGACCAAGACTTGTTCATGCTTCAGACCGCCTTTGTCGTTCTGGACCCTGATCTTGTCTTTGTTACTATCCTCGATCGCTTCCAATTGACTTCCTACTTCTCTGGAGAGACAGAACATCCCGCGTACGACACAACACAACTATACACGATGGTCGAAGAACTATTCTACGTGCTTATCACCCTCCTCTCCGAGCACGCTAACGCAGGACATATCCCGCTTGCAGCAGCGGTTCGCCGAGAGATCGTTCACGCACTTGCCGTTGGCCCATGTACGTTTACCGACCTTGTGAAACGCGTGGCAGAGCGCATGGTAGACGATGTATGCTTCGAGCGCGTACTCAAGGATGTTGCGCATTTCCGTGCGCCGGACTCTACTGCCGACGTTGGCATGTATGAGCTCAAGGATGAAGCGTATGCGGAAGTCAACCCGTTCTTCTATCACTACACACGTAACAAGCGCGAGGAAGTGGAACAAATTCTGAGGAACAGGCTCAAAAAGAAGCACGGGGTAGAAGATCCGCTAATTATCCCTACGCCGCTCAACATTACTTCGGGACCGTTTGCGACCCTCAGCCTAGCCTTTGAGTCGGACGTTCTATTGCAGATTATGTTCTATGCCATTTATAATGCTATAGAGTCACGGGACTCGCAGGGAAACATGCTTCCCTCCTGCGAGGCTATTATGGATCAAGTCCTTCATTTAATCATGCTTGCCACTGTGGAACGACCTGCGAAATTCAGCCGGTTGGCCATTAGCTGGTCCTTTGGACCGCAAAGCGACAAGACTCTCGCAGATCTTCTTTGCGGCCTTGAGCATGATGAAAAGTTCAAGGCGTACAAGGCACGAATCTCGTGGATTTTAGACCGGCTCTCCGATCACGCTCCTGAAGAGATCAAGGCTAAGAGGAAAGTTTTGGACGTTAGCTCGTCGAAGAAGGTGGACGCAGAGGAGGCCAAAAAGCGTGCGGCGAAAGCTCGGCAGGAGGCGATCATGCGACAGATGAAGGCACAACAGGACAGTTTTGCGAGTCTCAATTTCGAAGATGAGGAGGACGAGGAGGACGCGGATGATGATATGAACGCCGAACAGGAGTCTCCAGAGTCATACGGCACTTGCATCGTTTGTCAAGAAGAGCTAAATTCCGGGTCTCGCTCGTTTGGGCTTTTGGCGTTGCTGCAGCCAAGCAAGTTTGTAAAAAGACACCCAGTAGGGCAGGTACATGGAAGCCCACATTTCACTGACGTGCTAAGTATGCCCGCTTCGCTTGATCGAGCTTCGGAAATCAAACGAGATACGATATTCCCACCGCTCGAGGCCGAGAAATCGGACAAAGGAGGACCTGTCCCCGCATTTTCCGCTGAAGCAGACGGTTTCCCATCAAACTGTACACGATTCGGTCTCCATGCATCTATCTGCAGCCACCTTATGCACTTGGACTGCTTTCAGATGTACAGCGTTTCAACGAGGCAACGACATCGGACGCAAGCTGCTCGGAATCATCCAGAAAATCTTGCTCGGAAGGAATTCATTTGCCCTCTGTGTAAAAGTCTTGGCAATATCATCCTCCCTATTTCGCTCCCTTGGAAAGCGCCGCTCAGCACCATGACCTTCCCCGACTGGATTCGTGCGTCTGGCATCAGTATCCTCAAATCCAAACCCGATACGCATATGGAAGCGTTGCAATTCAAGAACGGGACTGGAGAATTCTCATTCTGGAGCGTCCAAGATCCGGGTTACGTATCATATCATCGAGATTCGAACCGGTGGAAGGATGTGGAGATGCACAAAATCGTTGACACCCTAGTCATTACTGCGAAAATGTATTCCCAGCAAACCCGACATTTAAGAGATCGACCTGAGCCCGACGCAGGCGAGCGCGGCCACGGAATCTACCTGCCTGAAGAGGTGGTTGGATATACCATCGCATCGATCGAGATCGCCCACCGGGGAACTGGAGGAGACAAATGCTTAGTAGCCGACAACCTTACCGATTCGCAAGTCTCGACAGTCCGCGGGCTCATTATTTGCCTTACCAGGCTAGCAGCTTCTCAATTCCGTAACCGTGCGGACGAGGGTCGTGAAAGTGTACGACAAGCGATCATCAAACGCCTTTTACCCGAATGGAGCCGTTCATCTCACACCGCATTTTCGTTCCCCCTTCTACTACGCGAACCTCTGACACTTCTGGTTGAGGCAGCCGCTGTTGATCCAGAAATTCTTCCACACATTCTCATCCTCACATACTACGCCTGCCTTGCAAGAGCTGCTATCGGAATTGTAAACATTTTGCATAAGAACCGCACCATCATGACAATCCATCCTAGCGACCCGGAACACCTCGCGCTCTTTGGTGATGTGCGCATATTCTTCATGTCCGTCGTACGGCACTCGCCATTATTCGAGAGCATGGCGAGCGCTGTTCTCAAGACCTACGGGGAATCCACTGTCGAGCGTCTTCTTTATGCCTTTACATTGCCCTTCCTGCGCCAAGCACTCATCCTTTGCCGCTCAATTATGCCTGGCCCGGCGTTTTCAACACCCGCGTCCTTCGAGGGCGCCGTCGGAACAGGCGAGTACGCTCGCTTGCTGAGTGTACTACGTATACCGCCATTGGCGGAGCTACCAAAGCAGGACGCGCTGCAAACCGCACTCTCAGGTTGGTGCGCCCATTATGGGCAGATGCACGCTGCCGCGCAACTTACCACGAATACGGTTATCGCGCTCGACCATCCTGTCCCTTACTCAATCACGCGATTGCCGACGATCCTGGACGATTTGTTCGATGATCGCGGCCTTGTCTGTCAGCGTTGTCGGACTCCGCCGTTGGACGCAGCAATTTGTTTGATATGCGGGGCAGTATGTTGCATGCAGAGTCACTGCTGCAATGACTACGAGTACGGTCGGGGAGAATGCAATATGCACACCAGAGAGTGGGTAACCCAGCTTTTCATGTAGGTGACATTTGACTAACTAAGCCCTTCAGTTGCGGTGGAGCAATCGGGGTCTTCTTCCTGGTCAAACGATGCGCCTTGCTATACTTATACGGCGGAAATGGCACCTTTTCTCCGTCGCCTTATCTCGACGTTCACGGGGAAGTCGATCAATCAATGCGGTACGCCTTATCATTTTGCTAGCTCTTTATCTGCTCATCCCAGTTTTGAAGGCGTGGCCGACGGCAATATCTTCATCCTGCCCGCTGGGAGGAAGTGCGCAAGATTTGGCTCAACCATGGCGTCCCGACCCTAGTCGCGCGCAAGCTGGAAAGCACTGTAGATAGTGGCGGCTGGGAAACCTTATGAATAGCTCTCGTTTTTCCTTCCTCTTCTCGCTTTCTCGTTATATCGAGCTTTGTTTGTATAATCTGCAATATGTTATATGTACTGAATATGTCATAGAAAATCCTTGGTTGCTTTTTTGATCATCCACGCTTAGTTGTTGTTGATAACCTCAGCTGCGTCGGAGCGAGGGTGGAGAGGTGTCTTTTGTGCTACTTGGAGTCGTGCAGTTGTACGTTTAATCCCAAGCACATTGGCAATATCGGCTACACCTGGGCCAGTCTAGAGAACCGAGTTGTTATCAGCTTTGCGAAGGAGATGGGGACAGTAGGCAGATGAGACTTGATGCTCACCTTTGTTCCGGATAACGCATGTCGCAATGCAGTCATGAACGCCTTGCTCGGTACGCGGGGCTTGACCTCTGCCTGTGCGGTGTGGATCAGGTCTCGCCAGGCGTCGGGGCTGGTAAGCGAGGATGGATCAACCTTCTCCACGTGTGCCAGGAAGGTTGTCAGTGAGTCAGCTGTGAACAGGCATATTAGAGAATTGTAGATGTGCAAAGACCTGAGGAAAAGGGACTAACCGTATGCTTCTGGTCCGACAGTATGATGCATCTCCCATGCCTCTTGTGTAGACAGATCTGGCTCGACAAAGAAGAAGGATGCAAGCTCGGGAAGGTCAAGGATGTTTACCAGACGACCCTTGGCGTAAGATGAGCGACTAGTTTGAAAACTACACAAACAGCAGCGACAGATACCTGAAGCGCTAGAATGACGCGCGCTATATACTCCTCGTTGGTGAATGAACTGTTCAAAAATCTTCAGAAAACAACTTTGACATTGAAAGTCGGCTTTTGCAGACCTATTGGGGAACGCCTCCTTGACGGCGACGTGCACCCTTTGTGCCAAACCTGTGAGGCCATCTGGTGTTTTCCACGCATTCGCAAGGTGCTGCTGGTTGATGTGCCTCAGTTTCGCAGGATCGAGGACGGCCCGCCGGTGTGTGAGGGCCGAGAGGTCAAACTGGTATAACAGATCAGCCAAACAAAGAAAAAAAAACAGTATGTAGAGGAGATGAGAAGATGGGCACCTTTTCAATCATGTCCGCCAGTGACATGATAGCCGTGCTGTCTGGTGCACTACGCCCAGACGCAGTGTTACCTGCCTCGGCCTGCGCCTGTGCCGCGTCGTGATCCACGCCCCAACCGGCGAGCGCGAGCCAATTCAGGAGGGCGTCGGGCTCCCAGCCTCTCCTCTGGTAACAGATCAAGAATTAGGTCAATGCCAAGTAATAGGGAGAAAGACAGTAGAGGCTCACGATGAACTCAGCGACTTGCACGTCGCCCTTTCGTTTCGACATTTTCGTCCCATCGCGATTCAGTAGGAGTGGGAGGTGGGCAAACCGGGGCGGCGTGAGGCCCAGACTGGCGTAGAGGTCGAGGTGAAGCGGGAGGGAGGGAAGCCATTCCTAGAATTCAACAGGTTGTTTATGTAAGGGACAAAATGAATGGGAAGGGGGGTTTAAAGCGAGGCACGAACCTCACCGCGAAGGACGTGCGACACGCCCATCGTGTGGTCGTCCACAACTGAGGCGAGATGGTACGTCGGAAAGCGGTCTGACTTGATGATCACTGGGTCGGTAGGCAGTGATGCGTGTGCGTCTCGCACGCGCCCAAAGACGAGGTCATCGGGCGTCTCTCTCCGGGGCGGGGTTCCGTCCTGTACCATAACCAAGCAGCGATTTAGCCAAAAGGAATCGCCACAAGGAACTGAGGACGCACGTTGAACCGGATAACGTGTTTCTCGCCTGCGCGCACGCGTCGCGCGACCTCTTCTTCCGTTAGAGAGAGGCAGGCTTTGTCGTACGTGGCATTGCTACCTCTCCGCGCGAGCGCCTCTCGCGTCTCGGCGAGCCGGTCGGATGAGCAAAAACAACGATATGCGTGGCCAGCCTAAGCAAAAAAGGGTGGGTACGGGCGAGATCTGGTTTGAGGAAACGGCACACCTCTAGCAAATCGTGTGCGTGCTTGTGATACAGATCCAAACGTTCAGACTGGAAGAGCGTTCCGTGCGGGCCAGGTTTCTCAGGCCCTCCACGTCTCCTCAATACAGAACGCGTGCTCCGAGCAACGAAAAGAACTTGCCATAATCATAGTCAAGACCTGCCCACCGAAGACCAGCTCGAATTCCGTCCACCGAGCCAGGAACGGCTCGGCTCTGATTCGGTCCAAGCAAATTGAATGCCGTTGATCAGTTTCTTCACGTCCTGCGATTTTGACGGGTAAACGCCGTCTCAAAAACGCACCGCATCGGTGTCTTCGATCCTGAGCAACCATTTACCGCCAAGCTTTCTCGCGACGAGGTGGTTTATGAGCGCCGTGCGCAGGCCACCGAGATGCAGCGGACCAGTGGGCGAGGGTGCGAATCGGAGTAAGGTCATGATAAGTATCGGTAGGTGGGCGGTGAGCGTGGATGTGGGAAGGAGAGAGCGACGTTGGGGGGGGGGG
>JAZHGK010007218.1:0-11326 GCA_037855215.1 Waitea zeae
AAGCACGAGTAACTCAAGGCCTGCTACATAGCAGCTATTCTCAGTAGCTATGTAGATCGCTAGTGAGATGAATGGCTGAAACACGTCGCCAAAAAATATGTTAAAAAGGTTGCTAAGAAGGTATTTAAAATTTAAAATTGTATGTAGTAGCCATTAGGTCTAGAATTCATACCAGTCCGTGTCATCTAAGTTTCTGGAGATCTCTGGTACAAAACTCCAGTCGTATTCCTCTTCTCCAGTCACATTGTAGTCTTTCATCTTGTCGTTATCAGGATAGAACCCTACATCAGTGAGGGATGTAGGTAAATCAGCGGTGTCTGGGCTCTCTTGTTGAAGTTCTGACTCCGAAAAATCTTCTCCCAGTAGACGCCTGAAAGAGTTCACGTTTATACGGTCTACTCCTCTGAGCCCACTACCAGTAGTGGAGGCGTCGATCCTGTCACCTATGTTGATGTTTGTAAACGGCGCTGCTGCTTGTGGTGTTTGGCTTGCAAAAAGCTGGCGGACAATTTTCATCTCGTCCTCAGTCCTCAGTAACCCTTCAAGCTCTCCATCCTCAAATAGTTCATCATCGGGGACAACGCTTGCGTCACTTCCGCCACGTTCAGAAGCCAAGAGTTGTAACCGTGTCGGAGGAGCGTTTAAGCTCATCTCCATTGGATGGACCGAGAGAAAGTGAGAGAGAATCGTTGCGGAATTTTGCACCGAGGGGGCTGGCTCTTGGAATACCATCGTCTGCTTTAATTCCTTTGATGAGGTCTTGGCGGATAGAGGATCTAGAAGGAAAGTTGAGGCATGCTCAACTGGTTTCAACGTAGTTTTTCGCTTCTTTCGAGAATAGAGAGTTTGTACTACTGCATCCGCTTCATTGAGGTGACTTAGCCCACGCTTCTTGATGCCAGCCTGAACAGTGACCCGTGACTCAGCGATATTCTCTTGCTCCTCGTCATACTCGAGCGTTAGTTGAGACCAGCCTGTCAGGTCGACTTTCTTCTTCCAGATCTCGTCCTGGAAATGAACCGCGTCCTTGAGTCCTTGAGCGACAACTGAGCGCTTGCTGAGTTTGGAAATTTTGCGTACTCCACGCGCTCCTCGCAAGACTCGGTGCTCGTGACTTTTGAGCCATGGTACATCACGAATCCAGTCTTCCACAATGTCATATGCGAGCTTGTACCGACTCTGAATCGTACTTCCAGCGACTTGAAAGCGCACGCCAAGAACCGTAGCGAGCTCGGTCGAATTGGGGAGAGAGGTTGCTGACTCTGCCTCAAGGGCGAGAAGGAACAAAGCACAAGCAGTTGGTGGGACAGGAACATCGACGAATGTTTGTAAACGCGTAAATAAGGCAGAGAGTAGGATAGCTGTCTGCTGCACGGATGCAAGTCGTGGTCGAAGATTGGCAAGCATAGTTCGTAGTTTTAAGGGTATCGTAAACTCAGACACGAGATGGTCCGAGTCGAGAATGGAGGATATATGGGCGACAAGGGAGGGTATGCAAGTGCTTGCGTCGGCAGATGTAACGCTAAGCGAGAGGAGGGTAGCAGCAGATGTGAAAGCACGGGCAACTGCCGATGTTGGTTCTCCAACAAACAGCTACATACACATCAGTTTCTAGTCTTAGGAGTGTAATTCAAGGCGTACCCCAATGTCTCGAAGGCAATCAAGTTTATTGGACTCCCGCAAAGCTATTGCAAGAGCGGCCCCTGCCATCAGCCGGGCTTTGCGCCCCCATCTTAGCTTTCCCCTTTCCATCAACAGCGTGAACAAGTGCTTGGCGCGTTCGACCTGTCCTACGTATCCAAGTCTAGATGCAATAGAATTTATATAATCTTGCATGGCGAGCTGGAGCGTGACATTACTGTGAATGGCTATACTCCTAAACAAGGTGAATGTGACTTACCATGTTGCGTCGGTGACGACCCTCATTCTGTCCAGTAAGATCCCACCCAGCGTGTCGTAAGCTTTTGAGAGGCGCAGACGTAGCTAATGGGTTCGAGCGTTGACGGTGATACGCGTCATCTCCAAAGATGCATGGGTCCAAGTGTGAGTCCAACACCTGTTGAGACGAGTCCTCGAGTGTACCACACTCCGTGCAAATGCGCGACCCCACTTCCTGTTCCCATTGCGTGACACCTCCACATTCTTTGCAAGCCGCCGACATCGAGTGTCAGCGAAATTAAAATGTAAAATGTGGTACGGCCCGGAGGCTCAATCCAAGCACCTTTGACACTCGCGAAAGAACTCGACGGACACCTGAGCAATCTCAGACAGACAAACGACTGGGGACGGATGTCGTATATTTCGCCGCAGAATTCGTGAGGGTTGTGGTAAACGTATCAAGGAAGTGAAGAATTATGAACGGTGTTGGTAAGTTGAAGTAGGTGGCCAAGGTTGGCCCCTCAGAATTGACGCCGTGGCATCCAGCCTCGCTCCGAAGTTCGGAGCATCCAACCTCCCGCGCGGCCATTCCGTCTCCCTTCCGTTCTCCGTCATGTCTGCATCGGCTATCTCACCATCTCTTCGAGCATCTGCAAGAGCTGCCTACCGGGATCTCTGGAGGGCCTCTGCTTCTACTTTCGCTGGTGACACGACCATATTACAAGGTTCGAAATTTCTTGGGACTTGGCTACCCTCACAGCAATGCCAACCAGCCTCACAGCATGGCGACAGAAGATGCGCAATGACGCGCTTGCAGCACGTACAAACACCGACTCAAATGCTTATGCTGAGAGTGTGAAGCTTTCACGAGAGATCGCGACCATTCTTCGTCGAAACGTTGCACAAATACAGAAAGCACCGGGCCAAGAAGACACATGGAGTACGTCGTGGACCTGCATCTCCTTTGCAGCTTGGGTCAACTGATCGACCGCAAACCAGGGCTCAGGATGACGGAACATACTGAGCTAGGAGATAACGCTACGATTAAAGATCCAAAGCCTATCGAGATTGGTCCGAAAGGGCGTCGTCGGACGTACGTTCATTGAACGTACCTTGCCCGTTGTCCATTGTTGATTTAATCCTCAGCCAACAGTTGCAGTTCGACATGAACAGCACAGTCGATTCTTCCTATCATGTTGTTTCTCATTCTGTGGATAGTCCCTCGTCCAATATATTTAGTGCTGACATGAATGACGGCGTCAGTACTACTGCAACTATTACCGTTACTTCTAAAGCAGAAGCCGAGAACGTTCCAAAAACAATATTTTACTCACAATTAAAGAAGCTTGCCAAGGAGCGGGTTGTTCCTGAACTTCGAGAAGAAGATCTACAGGAGGTCTTCGTCCGAGGTGAGTGCTATACCGATCACAGACCAGCAGTGGACACGAACAATCTCACCGCATTCCGAGTCAGGTCACGGACCAGGAGGGCAATCGATAAACAAAACCAATAACAATGTTCAACTAATTCACCGCCCTACAGGCATACGCGTTGTTTGCCAGCAAACACGCTCACTAGCACTCAATCGTATGTATGCCCGACGTATACTTTTGGAGAAGGTAATCTCATTCGAAGCCTCTCTACAACGGTTTTGATTGTTGTCTCACTACCATTTTAAGTTGGACAAAATTGCAAACCCGGGGCTGTCCAAGGGAGAGGTGCAACGCGCGAAGCAAATCGAACGAGAGCGCCGTCGTCGCAAAAACGCCAAGAAAGAGCGCGACGAGGGTGAACGTGCTGCTCGAAAGCAAAAAAGGAAGGAAGAGAAGCGTTTGAATAGGGATTCAGACATTGAGCATGAAGACGTTTGAATTTGCTACGACGTTCGTCAATCCATTACAAGTCATCCTTCTCCAAAAATCAAAACCATCGCATAATACGATATCTTTTTTTTTTTCATGGAGATACATGTGGTATTGGTAATGCTCACTACGCTCTGCATATTTTCAAGGAGGAATGAGGGAATGAGTGTCGTCATGACATAACATTTCTCCGCTCAGTGACTTTGACAAAGTGACTTATTTGTCCCTGCTTTTTTGAAAGCTTTAATTCATGGCAGATCTCATTTATTTCCAGTTGAGATGCTATGACGGATTGATATTTGGCATTCTTCACAGAATCCATTTGCGCAGATCTAAATTAGGTTACTTAATGGTCCTAGGCTAAGGATTTTAGCCTGATATCTATTACATGTTCATACGACTAGTGTTACAGGATTTAAGCGCGCATCCGTCGAGGTAATCTTTGCATTGCCACACGGGCCCATGGGACCACTTAAGCGTAGGTTTATCATTCATTCAAGTTACCGCTCATGTTTGTCTAATAGCTTCTATGTTTTTATGCAGTACGTTTCATCTTCGCTTCTTCAAAATGCTTTGGAAGCACTTACACCTTAATGTGACCAGATGTAGCTCTCAACGTAGACTCTGTATAAATTGCTAAAATCTGATCTTCATCTGGTTCATGAAATTCCTGGCGACTACACAGGCCCAACAAAGCGAATGGATTCGGAAGAGAAGTCGACCAATCTAGAGGCTAACAAAACCACTCCTATGTCGTCATGTTATCTTATCTTGGTGGCGCCACTTGCCCTTGCCGAGCGATGACGAACCTGTCGATTTGTTCGGCTTAGTATTTATTGTGCCGGCCTATAAATATAGCGCATCTGCAAAGCTGGATCAGCATCAATTTCTGAACGCCGTCTCTTCTTCGCATTGAACATCTTCCACAATGTCCCAAAAAAGTGCACTAAATGTTGTGATGGTCAGACTTACTTCGCTTTAGAACCTGCTTAAATTCGAGCTTAGCCAACCGTACAAATACTGATAGGGCGCAATGACGTTCGGAGCCGAAAACACCATGGGAGCCCGAGTGCATGACTTGGATCAAATGCAAGCGATTCTTGACGTATTCCGCAAGCACGGTCACAAAGAGGTTGATACAGCCCGCGTATATTGTAATGGTACCAGCGAAGAATACTTGGGCAAGATCGATTGGAAAGAACAGGGATTACTCCTTGAAACTAAGCTCTATCCAACTACAGTAAACCACACCACAAATTCTACTCACTTTCTCTGTTCCATCTAATGTGTATCCAACAGGCAACGCCAGGTGCTTCAATGCTAACAATGAAAATTTCTCACTCTCCTGAGGTGTGTTTCAAGCTCAAGAAGTCAAGAGCGCTGACAAATTTGTGCTCAAAGGATCTGCGCAAATTCTTGGACATCTCTCTCCATGCGTTAAATACCAGGTAAGACGTCTGTATGGCCATTGACACAATTCGGGTCCTCAGTGTTCGCTTCAGTCAACTGGAAATGTGGTATCTTCATGGTCCAGACCGCACAGTCGATTATGCTATTACGATGAAAGCAGTCAACGACTTATATAACGAAGGAAAGTTCAAACGTTTCGGCATCAGCAACTACGCCTCGTATATACCAATATTTATGCTCTCTAACACTACCATTTACTAACTCTAACTTAGATGGGAAGTTGCTGAAATAGCTACCTTATGTCGAGCAAATGGTTGGATTCAGCCTACAGCCTACCAAGGCCTGTATAACGCAATTCATCGTGGCGTAGAGCCCGAGCTTTTTCCCTGCCTTCGCAAGTTTGGCATTAGCTTCTACGAATTCAATCCTCGTATGTTCCATTGAACAAACCAAAGTATTAAGTGCTAAAGTAAAGACACTTAGTTGGCGGTGGATTTTTCACTGGTCGATATACTGGCATGGACGACAAGGCTGAGGCTGGTTCCCGCTTCGACCCCGAAAAGGCACAGGGCCAGGTGAGTGATGAATTTGATAGGTACGACTGTTTCTAAGTCTACTTTAACTCGAGAACTACCGCAAACGCTACTGGAACAAAACTCACTTCGACGCACTAGCGCTCATTAAACCCGTGATTGAGAAGTACGGACTCACTATGCCAGAAGTTGGTAAGTAGCATGTCGTACTGACCAGGCATCTCGTTGAAGATAATGATCATATCTTGGTTTCTTTCAGCTCTCCGATGGGTGTCACATCATAGTTTGATGAAGCGCGAGCATGGTGACTCTGTCATCATCGGGGCCTCAAGCCTCGGACACATTGAACAGAATCTGATCGATCTGGAGAAAGGGCCTTTACGTGCGTACAAATGCTCAACTACTACACTCTAGCATCACGGTTGTATTAAACCCCGTTATCACCAGCCGAAGAGGTTGTCCAGATCCTCGACGAGGCGTGGGAGACGGTTAAGCCAGTAGCTGCCAAATACTGGCACTGATTGCTCTTTGCAAGTGCACCAGCTGAAGCCTAGAACCTAGTGGTGAAACACCTATGGTTGACCACTCCCTAAATGAATTGAGAATGGTGCCTCTTACGTAGTATTGTGCTAGAAACGGGGTGCTCCCTATTATGTATTGCAAATAGTCCGATTAACCCACGGAAAAAAAGTCGACATCTCACACCTCAAGCGAGCAAGACTTGGCTCTGTTTCTCTCAATATCTTCTTGCTGTAAAAGATCTTCGAAAAGCGAGTCAACATTTGAAGTTTTGAATCTCTAATACAGCCCTACGCACGCTTACGCACACACACGCCTGACTACTTAAAGGGACAGCTTGCTGTCCGGAGATAAGTAAAGTGATCGTGAATGATTTGATGATCACACTCTGCAACGTGTGTGGTCATGACTTAGTGTGGCGTCGGTAGCAGAGAGAGAGGTTGCACAGTTCTTGGTTCTTCGAATGCGCCACCCTATCAATTGAACTTGAACTGTATGTGTCATTTATGTTAAGCCGGAAGTAACTTACAGCCACTGCAATCTCAAATATTGAGACATACAACCTGAGGGTATGTTATATGACAAGTACTACTGCGTGGGCACAGTGCGCTCCAAAACGCCATCCATCTTTGTCTCGGATACAAGGTTGTCAATGCGATGCTGATGCATGATGTCGACTCGGTCTCATCTCCGTGTGCATCGGAGGGTATCCATGCATCTCACCAGCTCGACGCGTCAGTGAATGCAATCGAGTAGGGCCAAATATGCTCGTCGCAGTTACACACAGTCGAAGACTTCTTCCGTGGGTTTTCGAATGTGGCGTACCCCATGCCCTTCGATACCATGCACCTGCCGTCTGCGCCGGAAAGCTCTTGCCGCTGTGTGTGGTGGTGTGCCACTGTGGGTCGCTTCATGCTGATCATCGATTTGAGCGAGAGGGGTTTTCTTAAATCGGCGGAGGTGAGGGTCTGGAACTACGGAAGTACCCGTCCACAAACTCGAAACCTGTGCTAGTAGTACACGAGTGACATGTTTGTGATCGCGTTAGAGCGTCAAGTACTACTTATCTGCTTGAACGTGTTGGAAGCTCAGCCGTTTTTACGGCATTGTGACGTTTTGATTGACCCGCATATGAGAAGTTCATTTGCCGTCTGTGCTTACTGTTTTTCAGCAAGGGAGACTATTGCACTCATCACAAACTCACTAACACCTAAACACAATTGGGTGCTATATGTACAACTTGTCCCTCTACTCAGGGCGCGTTGGAGCTGTCCTTTTCTCACCTTTCTTTCGACATCCCGACGGATAGACGTACCACCCTCGAATCGTATCTAAAGAGGGGCTCAATCTGGATACTTCAATCTTCTGCCACTATGCACGAGGCTGCTTGGCACACGTATTTCCGAAATCCCTATTGCCGCTAGACAGCACCTTTTTGCAGATATTTGATAAGAGTCCTGAGCTGCAGCCTCGATTCTTGAAAGCAGTGTCTATGACACCTATCGCACTAGTCGGCTACTCGCTTTTTGGAAGAAGTTATGGTGCGCCTTCCTGAACCTATTTCGTTCATGAGGGCGGGCTAAGCTCCGCCCGAGAAGGCGCTTGGACGGTCCCCCCAAAAAAACCAAAGCTCCAGGGCAAAGCGGCGAAGTCTGTTTGTCTGCTAATCAAGACGGCGGTGGCCCCTTTTTGAAAGGGAAGGAACTTGTTTACCTAAACGGTGTGCCTGTGGTTACAAGTGGAATGCGGAGGTTGACAGCTTGGAGCATCAACCCCGCATCGTCCGACCTTGGGAGCCATACACCCGGCGCTTGGTGCCACAAGGCAAACCGAGGATCCGAAGCGCCTCTGAACTACCACACACCCGCCTCCTCTTCCTCCTCCCCCGCTGTTAGAAGTTTAATGAAGGCGAGATTCGTGTCAGTCAGCCCGGCCACAACAATACGTGCATGCTTTAAAGAGTCTCCTCAACAGATCCGGTGCAGAACACCCTTTTTTTTCTTTGCTGACCGAGTCCAAAACGGATCATGCACTTGAGTTTCTGCTTTCAGGCATGTGTGAATCACGGCTTCTCTCATGCGTTGACACCTCGCTTAGTTCCGAGTAAGAAAATGAGTTTTGCCACCGAAAACAAAAGAAGAATCCGCCACTCTAGTTTCGAGGGTGCGAGGGCACCCGCGGTAAAGCGAGGAAACGATTGAGTCACCCCCGGCCGCGCGGAGACGAGCCGACGATCATCTCCCGAATTTTAAACCGACGCCCTCGGCCCGTTGGGCAAGAAGAACACACGACATGGCATTGGCAGGGAGGAACATCGGCTTGCTCGGTGTCGATTTGCGCCCAGTGCGGATTAGGCGGCACGCAACTGCCGCACCTACCCCCTCTCGGCTGCGCAAATGGCAAAACAGCTCGCGTCCCTGCCGCCCCCCCCCGTTGCGGGGGATTTGAGTCTGAACGAAGACCCCGCCCTCTCGAGTTTATGTAATGAGTTTCCCCGCTTAGGTGAGCGTTTTATGTACACGCTTGTCTACCCTCGTATTGAAATGCGAGCCTTCTTTTCTCTTGTTGAGAGTTTTGTGATCCTTTTATTAATTCATTTCATTCCCGCCTGCATCAAATACGTAGTCCCGGTCGGGGATTTGCCCTGGATTTGCCCAACTCAATCATGAACGCCGGATGAGCTCCCCCCAATAGCGCATCGATATCATCTCTTGTGTATGTATTCTCCGCCACCAGACCAGAAGGCCGCTCCTCCATGCTCCCCTCAAAGAAAAAAAGAGAGGACTCGGACGCCACAAGGCATGCCCGCAGACAGGCAGCTCCACGAAGCCAACTCTATCAGAGTTGTGGTGCCCGAAATGACGGACCGCGCGGACCGACTTTCCGCATCACACGACACCGCGCTTGAGCTCGATATCTGCGTCCGAGGGTTTGAGAAGCTAGGACTGTGCTTATTATAATGAAGCACTTGTGATCGATACTCAACCGCTCCCATGGGCGTCAGTTGGAGTTTTTTCTCTTTTGTCGCAGGCCGGATCTAACAAACATGAAGAGAGAGAGATCAGCTGCAATCAGTTATACGTTCGCCACAAAATGAACCCTCACGCACGGGTACAAAGTTCACGAGCCGGCGTTGCAGGCGGTCGTAGTCAGCGTGGCCTTGGGTATAACCAAAAAGAAACAAGTCCTTATCTTTCCAAGAAAAAAATCATCTCTGATCAACACCCCCGGAAGATGGTAATGCATGTGCAACGTTGCAGGCCGGTTCCATACTCCACCTGGAACTTGGGGCCCCGCAGATTCTGTGAAGAGAAGAGGGCAGGGGGGGAAGTGGCTGAATGACGAGCCCTAGAGTGATGGATTCATCTCATCCCTGCCGAACCCGAAGGCGCCCGTGGAGGCAGGGGCGGTGGTCGTGTATACTTTCGGGCCCAATACCACGAGCTCACATGAACGCGATGCCCTCCAGAAAGGGATGCAGAGATACGCATGAGAGCAAGGGACAGAAACTGATGCGCCCTGTGGGTTGTCTGGAAGCGACGCATGGCTGCACAGTCTCTCTCCTCTCTAGCGAGATCCGCCGGGAATCTACCGCAAGGTGCTTCGGGCCGCCGAGACCACTAGGAGCGAGAGAGATAGAGAGAGAGAGAGCCACCGGTACCGACTCCCACCGATGCGGGGGCAAAGCGCGACCATCGAGCCATCATGCCCTTCTTCTCAGGATTTCTTCGGCCGTGGCGGGGGGAGAATGTCAGACGAAACCGGAATCCGGGGAATATCTTCGGGCGAACGCCTGCGTTTTTAGCTACAATACGGGGTGTAGGCGAGTGATGCTGGCCGTAGAAGGATTGGTTCGCTACCCACGGTCGTTGATGTGGTGGGACGGGCTCTGGCACGACGGGCTTGTCAGAGAGCGAGCGGGCAAAGTCCGAGTTGTGGCAAAACGCGGTGGAGGGGGGTGGCTGGCTGGCCTGGATGTTACCGTCGGTAAAGGGCAGTAACCGAAAGCTTGCTTTTCCCTACGATCGAATTCAACGACGAGCCACAGCCACACATATCAACCCGACAGAATTGTTTGCTTCACAGCCGGATCGCATGTGAAAAGGGACGCCGAAGGGGTGTGTGTGGTGTGTGCTGGGTGGGTTGGAGGTGTGTGATGAGAGCGTGCGTTGGTGTGTGGTTCGACCCCTGGTTGCGGAACCAGGGAGAAGGCCGGAGCGCCGGGCATTCATCGGGCGCTCGATCTTCGCTTCTTTTTTATTTCTTTTTCCGGCCGTCGCCGTTTCAGGGTTAGCTCCCGTTCGGCACTTGTCCTGGGTCGCCCTCCCCCAGTCCTGTCAGCCTCCAGTCCGCATGTATATAATGACCTCTCTCCTCGCCACCAGGCCGCTCCCTCCACACAATCGTCCTCAGTCGAACACTCGCAGTCGCCCAACACACACACACATCTTTCCGACACTCAACTTCACCCACCGTTTCCAAACAACCCCCACTCGCAAACCCAACCGACCAGCCATGTCCTCCTCCCCCCTCTCGCTCGCCAACTTCGACCCCTTCGCGGTCCACCCGTTCACCGCCTTCGCGTCTCCCGCCCCCTCGCCCACCGCGACTCGCAGCGACGCGAGCCTGACCACCCCGCCCTCGTCGCAGCCCACGACGCCCACGGGCTCTCCGCCGACGACGCTGCACGCGCCGACGCCACAGCGGTCGAACAACGGCCGTAAGGCGATATTCGAGCCCTTCTGCCACGACCGCGCCAAGTCGCCCGAACTGGCCGACATCCTCTCCAAGTCGCACACGGCCCAGACCTGGGGCCTCCCCGCGACGCAGCCGAAGCCCGTCCCACGCCGGTGAAGCGAGGACGGGTAGCGGTCGTCCGCCTGTTTTGCTTACACGTACATACCCCCACACATTAATCATAGTCAGTATTCACATTGTCTGAGCCTTCCCCTTGGATGACGTGCTGACTTGGTGTTCTCCGACAGCCCTGCACATAGCATCATCATCATCAGAAGAGAAGGAAGAAGAGAAAATCGAGAAGAGATCATTGTCACATTTCTGTACCATTAGCCATTTGGGGAAGGGATCGAGGCCCATGCGTCGGTCCTCGAGGAGGGGGGGGGG
>JAZHGK010007219.1:0-10728 GCA_037855215.1 Waitea zeae
TTTTTTTTTTTCTGTGTCAGCGAACATAACCAGAAAGGGCGCCCACA
This sequence comes from Waitea zeae, assembly GCA_037855215.1. Classification (NCBI taxonomy): domain Eukaryota; kingdom Fungi; phylum Basidiomycota; class Agaricomycetes; order Corticiales; family Corticiaceae; genus Waitea; species Waitea zeae. The sequence goes on from JAZHGK010007219.1 coordinate 48, forward strand.
ACAGGAGCACGCACAAAAATCCACTGTGCCAGCTCTGGCAACTCGCGTGCAAAGCCGGTTCCTATAGTACCCGGATGAAGCGATATCGACACGATTTGGTCACCATACCGGCGTGCCAGTTCTCGCGCAATAAGCAGGTTACCCTGCAATCATGACAATGTGACATGCAACCTATTAAGGCGACTGGTGAGATACGAAGACTACGACCACGTGCCATTTTAGACTGCGAGTAGTTCCTCATTGGTAAAAATCTCCTCCAGTTTATGCCTTTAAGCGAGTCGTAGAGAATCCAGGGATACTGGAAAGCAGCTGCAGAAGAAACCGTAATTACTCGTGACTTGCTGTTGGGTGCAGAAGATGCGAGTAGCGCGGGCAGCAGAAGTTGGGTAAGATACCAGTGGCCTAATTCTCAAATATGAGATCACTTTTCTGAAAACACTGAAGTGAACAACCCTCTTACTTAAACAATTTGTAAAAAACACAGGATCGTATCCGTCGACCGTGACCGGATTGGCCGGCGGTGCTGACAAAATTCCCCTGGTATGATTTTCTGAGTTTAACACAAAGGGACACCACAGGAGGGCTTGAATCCCTTACCCGTTGTTGACTAAGATATGCAGCTGTGATTCTTTTCTACTTGACCAATGAGGTTTCACGTTGACATTTAACACCAATCAAAAAGATCCGACCCCATGGGAAGTTTATAGCGACCGAGTTGCGACTTCAATCATTACTTTGTCAACAGGATGAAGGACGTACGAGATGAACTCTTTTGCTGCCTTTTCAACTCCAGCAAAGCTCGAAAGATCAAGCTCAAGGAAGTTGAGGTTTTATTTTCGACCATCAAAACCAGCTGCTACGATTTCTGCAACCGCTGCATCTGCTTTTGCCCGGGTTCGGCAACCGATATAAACCTTGGCACCATGCATGGTGAGTTGCTACCACCAGGCAATCAGTAGTTGACAACGCACGCGTTTATTGTCTTGTAGAATGATTAGATGAAAATCAGACGCACCTTCGCTGTTTCCAATCCAATGCCACCATTACCACCTGTGACAAGAACCACCTTCCCACTTAGGTCTGGAATTTCAGCTACCGACCACTTTGGAGCTGGAAGAAAATTAGTTGTCCAGCACACATGCAAGAAGTCGCCCAGGTACTGCAAAAGCTCGGGCGGAGACAACATGTCTATGTGGCAAACGTGAGGCAAAGAGGTTTGGCTATACATAGTTTCCGCACTTGGCCGAAATATGTAACTGGCTGAATGGAGGCGGCTGACCGGGGAACTGGAAAACTATTTAGCCACTCTTACTCGCTCGAGAACAGTCAGCAGCACATACACATACTTCCTAAGAATATATCATTGAGACAGAAAACCCAACAAGTCGCTATATGTAGTGCAGAGGGGAAATCTGGAATGTCATTAGGCAGCTCTTTCATGTGTAGCCTGATCAACCATACCAATAACACAGATAAAAAAAGTAGGCGCGGCTTAGCTACTATCTCACCTCCAACAATGAATGTTACACGGAAACGTGGACCCTGCAGAAAAAGAGAGGATAAAGTGGGGGTTCCCATAGCATTGTTGTATGGAGCCGATCCAGTGATTACAGTATATATAGTATCATATCATCCACTAGAGCGTCAGACATCAAAGAGCAGTGAAAATCATGAAGAGTTGCCGGGGATCAAGGCCGCAACACTCGCGCGGATACGAACGATATCTTGTCTAGAGAGGCTAGCTTCATCGCAGAGTGACCGGAAGATGCTGTTCTTCTTATCGAAAAGATTGAGCGGCGTATCAAACTCAGCGACGCGACCGCCATCCATAACTAAAATACGGTCGTAATACGCTGCGTATATAATTTATTGAGCTGAGGTCAAGGTTGTGAGTGGAAACCACGTACCGATAGTGTTGAGGCGATGTGCAATGCAGAGTAGCGTCGACGTCGAGAATTCGGTTTGGATGGTTTTCTGGAGCTTTGCATCTGTATCAACGTCGACATTAGAAGTTGCTTCATCCTTTATGGGTGTTACATGAGCACGAAAAATAGCACAACAAGTAATTTGGACGTACAAGGACGATGATTCGACTGTTCTTGACGAGAGCACGACAGAGGGCAAGCAACTGCTTTTCTCCGGCTGAGTAGTTGGAACCTAAGCAACTCGCATGAGACATGTCCGTGGTCATGAATGATCTCAAATAATATACCTTCGTCCCCAATGGAGGCATTTAAACCAAACTTAGCTTCGATTGCGGGATCGATTAGTCCTTCACGAGGTAGAAGCCAGGATCTCTGAAGTGCAGAGATCAGTTCCGCATCCGTTCGCTTGTTCTGGGGATCTCTGAGAGCAACGTCAAAACAGTTCGTGTTAGTGGTGGAATAATGACACACATATTCTCCCGCAACGTTCCGAGCTAGTAATAATGTAAATGAGCCGGGCCATTCCGTCATCAAAGTACTCGGGAAACGTACGAAAAGTACACTATCTTGAGGTACCAGAGCGAGCTGGTTACGAAGCGTGTTGAGTCCGATATCGCGAATGTTGACACCATCAATCTCAATCGATCCGCTCTCAACCTCTACCATACTGCCAAACCTCATGAACTTCCACATACACATTTTGTGACAAAAATCGACTCACCGGAAAAGGGCCTGAAGAAGGGAGCTCTTGCCTTCGCGTGAGAAGAGAGTTTTGCGAATCAGATTGGAACTCGTCAAATCCATGTGAAGGACATACCAGCGCCAGTCCGACCAACAATCCCAACCTTCTCCCCAGGCCTGACCTCAAAGCTGACACCTTTCAATACGAGGGGCAGTCCTTTCCGGTATGCGAGCTCGACGTTCTTAAACTCAATGGCACCGTGTGCGGGCCAGCTCGACGGTGGATCCTGAGGGGTTGTCTCTGCGCCTTCGGGAGGAAGCTCGGTGTAGTGAAGAATGCGCTCGACTGCGTTCATATTCTGCTCATTTGTTGCAAAGTAGGTGACCATGTCGGCTGTTATTAGGTATGGGTCAGTGTGAGGCTAGGTATATTTCTGTATAATGCTTACAAAAAATCTGTGTAACTAAGGTAGAACGTCAGTAATAGGCTTGTGAGTTTAAACACGCTGATGCGACTTACTGCTCATACTGTATGTCAATACTACTCCGACCTTGGATGGGTCAACCGATTTGCGCTCCCCGGCAGCGAAGAGCGCGATACCGAGAATCAGAATGTTGCCGAAGAAGTCTAGACGTACACCAAGCCAACGCTGAATAGCCAACGTCCTAAAAAAGAGAAGTTGAAACGAAAGATAATACTATAATAAGAGATACACAAACATGTAATATGCTCGATTCTCCATGTCTAGACCCTTGTCGGCGTTGTTGATGAAGCGATTCTGTTCCCCAAAGGCGCGCACAGTCGACAGACCAGTCAGAGTTTCTATCAAAAGCCCATCCTGTGAGCTGCCTCCTATGGTTTAAGGTGCAAAATTCGTACCGGTGTATGATGCATACAGAGCTGACCGCATCAAGGAGTCTAGTCGTTTCGTCTCAACCGACGTCCGCCTATAGTACATGGCCGCCATCCAGTAGAGTATACCAAGCGGAGCGAAGAGGATGCCGAGGTAAGGGAAGGTGTAGAAGACGAGCACAACTGTACCAATAACGCTCATGACGGCGTTTGTGAGCTGGAAGAAGGTCATCGGCAGCTCCTGGTCAATCGTGTCTTGGTCTTTGGACAAACGGGAGATGATGCGGCCTGTGGGATTATTATCAGCACGATTGTAATCATAGTATAGGCAAAGCTGACCCATGGGTGTAGTATCAAAGAAGGACGTAGGCGAGTGCAAAACCCCGTTGAGTGCCGCCCGGAACAGGCTCAGGCCCGAAGCCAAGTTGACGAAGCTATGGGCAACCGTGAGCAATTAAACTCACGAAAGTCCGGAAAGGCGCCCTACCTGATAGACAAGGTGACAAAGAAGGTGGCAACGGCCTGCGCACCGCCGAGTCCGGCGTAGAGGCCCATGTAGTCGCCTTGTCTGAAGCCAGAGATGCTTTGAGACGTCCAGAAACCTGAATCAAGCGTCAAAAATACAGCAGAGCAACGGGAACCATCAAAACTCACCGAGGAAGAGGTTGTTACCAATGGCAGCGCCCTGAGCAATAATCAACAAAGCAATGATGAACGGTCCCCAAGCCACACTGCCAGGCGAACAAAAAGTCAGCATTTTATGAGCAACCTGGCTAACATCGACCGTCTCAAGCTCACCTCCCAGCGTGCCTCAGCCACCGTACGTAAACACTAAACTCGACTGAGCCCGTATTGCGCTCCTCGGCTTGCATCAGCGCAGCCTGTGCCTTCTTCTCTCCACCCGTCTCGTCCTTCGGCGCGCCCGTCTCCCCCTCACGGACCTTTTCTTCCCTCAACTCCTCAAGCCTCTCCTCGCCATCTTCGGCGCTCTCAACTGTCCCATACTCATCCATGAGCTTCGAGAATAGAGGGCCGTTTACGCGGAGCTCCTGCAAAGTTTTGATGAGTCACTGCGCACACTCTGTTGAAAGAAACTGAGATGCTTACGGCATAGGTTCCTTGTTCGACAATCCGACCTTCGTCCATCACGTAGATATAGTCTACCTTGTCGAGCACGTGCAACGCATGCGTGACCAACACGCGCGTCTTGTCCGAAAGAGGGCCGGAAAGGAGACAGTCGCGCAAGAGCGCTTTCCCCGTATGAGAGTCGACGGCAGAGAGACAGTCGTCTAGGAGAATAACGGAGGAGTTGGCGTAAGCGGCACGGGCCATCGACACGCGGGCCTGGGAGTAGGGATGGAGAGAAAAAGCGATGAATAGGTGATTAAAAATCAAGCAAAAAGGGATCTCGCGTACCTTTTGGCCGCCCGAGAGGTTGATCCCTCGTTCACCGATCTCGGTGTCTTCGCCGTGAGGAAGCATCTCAAGATCGTGCTCAAGCGAGCATGCTTTGACGATGTCTCGGAACCTAGGCGCAGAGACGAAAGAGCGTCAGCCTTCTATTCGTCCCACGGCGTCGATCGCCAAACTTTCGACACGCACTTTTGCTCATCGTCCTCCCGGCCAAACACGACGTTCTGCCTCAGCGTCGCATTCATGATCCAAGCGTTCTGGGGGACGTAGGCCACGCTCCCGCCGAACACGACCTCCCCGCGCGTCCGGCGCATCTCGCCGATCAGGCCCTGCAGCAACGACGTCTTCCCCGAACCGATCTTGCCCACAACGGCGACGAACGCGCCCCGGGGGACGGAGAGCGATACGGACGACATGGAGAACGGCTTCTCGGGCGGCGTCGATGGCGTCTTGTCCTTTTCCCCCTCCTTGTCCGCAGAGGCAGCTGCGTCTTTGGCCTTGCGGGAGAAGAAGCCGCGCCGGGTGTTGGTACCGTTACGGTTTCCACCGCCGCCGCGCTTGCCTCCACGTCCGCCCCGTCCACCACGGCCACCACGCCCGCCGTCCTTACCCGCGAACTTGTCACCCAAAGCTTTGGCCGTGACCTCCCACTCGAAGTCCGCATCCTCAACCTTTACGCCCCATTTGCCCTCCTCCTGAATCTTGTACCCCTCCCCGGCCTCCTCCGCGCCCAAGAACGCGCCAATCCGCTTCATCGCCACCAGCGCGTCCGAGCACGCCGACATCACGAACGGGAAGAACGCGAGCGGCATGCGGATGACGTTGAAGAGCTGGAGAGAGGTGAAGATGGTCGCGACGTCGAGCTTGTGTCCCGTGAGCGAGTAGGTGACGAAGGAGAGGATGGCGGCGAGGATCGGGATGAAGGTCACGATGCAGATCATGAGCGCGCGGGCGATGGCCACGCGCCGGACGGTGGAGACCTCCTTCTTCCGGAGGGCGGCGATCTGGTGTGCGTAGAAGGCCTCCCAGGCGTAGTACCTGCAGGAAATGAGAATCAGTGATGAGCAAGTGAGAATGAGGATGAGATGAGACGGACTTGATGAGTCGCACGCCCTGAAGGACCTCGTTCGTGAGCCGGACGCGTTGGTCGGTGATCTTCACTCCCTTCGAGCGCAGCTTGAACATGTTGACGACGAGCACGAACTGGAGAGGTATTCCGAGAAGCAGGACGCCGAGGCCGACGAGCGCCGAGTACCCGAGCTGTTGAGAGCCCACGAGGTCAGCGTCCACAGCGACACGAAAATCGAAGCGACAGGGAGGCGGGGCGGAAGACTCACGTTTCCGATGAGGAGGCCGATGCCGATCGCGATCTGAATGGGCGAGATCCAAACGCTGGCTCACGCGTCAGCGGAGAGGGACGAGGACGAGCGGTTCAGGGAGGACGTTACTTGTGGAAGAAGGCGGCGGAGCGGTCGAGCCTGCTCGCGTCCGTCGAGATCATCGTCGTGATCTGGCCCACGCTGTGGTCGACGCGCGCCCGGCCGGACAGGCGGAGGGACTTGCGGAAGATGGTGCCGATGACGGACGTGCGGACGAGCAGGCCGGTCGTCATCGCCGTGAGCATGTAGTGATTGAAGAGCTGTTTTCGTTCCCCCCGCCCCCAAGGACGTGAGTCAGTTCGTGCGCTGAGACGGAACGGGGTGAGAGAAAAACGGAGGGCGCACCAGACTCGACACCTCCTGCATCGCGAACAGCGCGAAGGCGAGGCCGATCCCGTAGCCGATCCCGTGCGGCTGGCTGCCCACGAGGCCCGTCGCGCGGAGCGCCTCGGGCGCCTTGTACCACACGTAGCTCTGCGCGAGCCAGCGGAGGAGCGCCTTGTTCACGAGCGGCGAGGTCGTCTTGAGCGTGTCCGAGATGAGGCGGGCGAGGCCCATGAGCCACCAGCGGACCCAGAAGGTGGCGTGCAGGGCCTTGAGGAGCGAGCGGTCGTACACCGGCTCGCCGGACTTGTTGTCCGTCGGGGAGCGGCCGGTCGTGCGCGTGCGGAAGAGCGGGCGGCGCTTGGGAGCGGACCCGCCCTCACCCGCCTCGCCGGTGTTCAGGTGTGAGGGGCCGGACTCGACGTCCTTCTCGTGCGAGTCGCGCTCTTTCGAGTCCGGGTGGGGCGTGCCGACCTCGGTGGGCGCGGTGAGGTCGGCGGACGCTCTGTCGGAGGGCGGGCGAAGGAAGTAGGGGCGTTCGTTAGGAGGACAACGGGCGTAGAAGTTGCGCTCGACGCGGTCGGAGAGGGAGGAGGTGAGTTGGGTCGGAGGGAGCTGCCATAGGTCTAGGGAGAGGGAGGTTATGGGAGGATGTACGGTTGAGCCTAGATAAAAATGAAGTGGGAGATAGCGAGCTCTGCGCACCTTCTTTCTCGAGTGGCCTGCTGAAGCCGACGGAGAGGAAGGGGGACACCCATTGGAAGACGAGCTTGGAGAGGAGGCTGGAGGGAGGGAGGGGAGGGAGGAGACCGTTGAGCGCGTCGAGCTAATTACCCGACGGGGGGAGGGGAGGGTGACGCACTTTGCATTCTTCTCTGGCACGATGTGGTCCTGGCCGTACGCAGGCGGCTTTGGCTCTGGGTGCAGCGGGTTGCGCATGTCGATCCTCTGTTTCTTCTTCTCTCAGAAGAGACGATGAGCGTGTGAGAGAGTGAGAGAGAGTGCGCGTGCGAAGTCGAGAGGATCCCTGGCGGCTTGATCATCCATCTGTATGCACTTTGGGGAACGTTAAGTAACACATGGAGTCGTTGGACCGGCGTCCTCTTTTCGGAACAACCTTGGCACCGAGTAACCACTTTCGCGTCACGGCAACCTGTCAGCGAGCGCTGATCTGGTCCCAGCCGCCAATCAGACGCTCAGGATTTCGCCCCTTCGATCGACCGCGCAACTCGCTTCTTCTTCTTCGTGTCCGTCCCCTCCCCTCTCTTTGCCGTCGAACCGCGCGTACCTTTTTGCGTCGACACACGAGTCGAGGAGAGTCCACTCTTCGAAAACACGGGCATGCGATAGACCATTCATTCAACGAGCGTGTCTGCGGGACGATATGTGGCCGCCGTCTTCCAGAAAACACTAGTGCCGCCTATTTTTGTTGCCCATTAAATGTTGCAATCACAGACTGCGGGCCCTTGCCACGGCAGGCGCCGTCGCAACACGCAAGCTGTCGAGGCACCGCAGCGAGACCACGTATCGACCTTTGGCGTTCTGCGATTCCCCCGTCCAGCCTGACGTCAGAGGCAACTCCAAAAAAACTGAACGCACACGACTTCGATGTCGACCTCGATCCGCCAGGCCGCGCGTCGAAAGACACACTCGGGCCGACGCTCTGTGTTCAGAGAACGAAACCCTGATGGCATGTCGTCGACCCAGAGACGACGCTGGGCCTCGCTTCTGTTCTCGCAACTCGTCCCACCTTTCTCAAACCTCCTTCTTCTTCTTACCTGTCGTCGTCAACCGTGTACGAGAAGCCACCCAGACTTCTCTGGCCTCATGTTCATATTGCCCCGTAGGTGAGTGTTACGCCGGTCCTCCGGTGTTTAGCCTCGCCGAACGGCGTCTGCCGTGCCGGCGCCGGTGAGGTGAGTTTCCATCTCTTGATCGACTGCCTACAGAATCAATTGGCTCAAACAGACAATAGTCCTCGGCTGCAGATAAAGTGTGCTCTGTTAACCGACTAGATTTCAAACCCGCTGGTTTCGTAAGAATAGAGTTATAGTAAGCAGGCACAGCGTCAAAATATGGGCTACTGGTTTGGCTTGCATCAACCGCTTAGTAGCAGACATATAAGCAGCGAAAGCTGCATCTCAATATTGCTCTTGAGCTATTTCAGCCGCAGCCGCGTTCGTATGCTCTTGCTGTGTTTTCGTGTAATACGAACGATGTATGGAGAACAAGTTGGACGCCGACATGTGCAATTACCCCTGTACTACTGGATCCCGGCATGTCTGATAACTATAGAGATGAGTGACGGTGACGCAGAAAAATGCTGCGAATTACCATGAGTCCTTGCACTTCGTTCCTTGACTTGAGCTTCCGATAAGATGCGAATAAAGCTGAAACTACGCTCCAAAGCGGCAATCAAAAAGTATTTGCAGCCTCTTAACTTTTATGCACACTTTGAGGACTTTTGCTTGAGCTTTCAAGTCCGACATGTATCTGATACTCAATGCTTATTTAACAAGCACTGGATTCTGACTCAAAATCTAAGCCATTATATATATATATATATATATATATATTCGTGGTTCAGAACTTCTTCAGGATATGACAAATACGGCTTTAGTGTTTATGGTGCTCTGCATTTATAAAAATGCCCGTATTGACTCTCTCTCCAGTACAGTGATGTAGCTGTTACATTATGCACCTTTGAGACAAGGATAAGTAACATAAGATCGCACAATAGCATTGCTACTAGCTGGGTATTGTACTTACGTATCAATCTCATTCATTGACACAGCATCCGGCTGAACAAAAGTGAGACCTTTCGCCGCAAGGACAGCACGCAACTGCGTCAGATCCTGGAGCAGCGACGGCCATCCCGGTGATGAGTGCCAGCACAGTGGTCAAGGTAATCAGGCGAGCAATGAGTTGCATAGTGGTTCAGTACTGAAAGGTTTCTGGGTGTCGACGGTGTGGGCTCACGACCAGAGATCTGTGCCCTTTTATGCCTGTACAAAAGCGACATGTGGCCACAATGCTGAGTTCAAAGCGCGGTGGAGATAACTACTGAATCTAGACCGACCAAAGTCACAATGGACAAAGGAGTGCGGTTGTCGATTGCTTCGATTCACACCATATCGATCGAATAAAATTAACTGCTTGATTTAGCTTCCTCGTGTGTAGTTGCAACCACCACGGCTGATGTTGGATGGTACTAAGGGGATTTACAATCCTCTAAAGCTAGAGAGAGTAAATATGTAAGATATTTCAGTTTTTAAGATAAAACGTCAGCCAAATTGATTATAACGGTATGTAATACCAGGTACTCATTCAACTAAGTTCGATGAGCTCCTCCACACAAGCAGCAAGCAACGCCAAATACTTGCTCATGATGGGGGCAAAACACCCATAGGCTGAGATAGCGTCAAAAACCGCTCAAGGACCATATGGAAGCTATCTTCGATATCAAATATGGATAAAACCAGGAGAAAAATATGCGGTGATGGATGCTTCTTTGACATGAGCCGTTGGAACTTGGCTGCGTATTCATCGCAGACGAAGTTTAAGCTATAGCTGAGAAGAGCCGTAGAGAGTTTTGTATGCATCAGAAGTCGGGCACTCGATCATACGGAAGCCAAAGTCACTGAACGCGCAAATGAAGGGTATTCGGACGTGGTGAAGGGCCAAGCGATGGGGACAACTCCAGCCTATCGGAAGTACTTGTTGAGTACTGGGGGCTCGAGTAGCAACGACTTGCCCTGCATCCGACTAAGACAACCTCAGTGGCCAGCCGGTGCTCGGGCGCCGTTCTTTCTTCCGATCGCACCTATGATCCCTAGTACTTTGGTAGATATTGAGCGCTGTCTCCGAGTTTAATATATTGCATATTTGTTTCATACTTCAGGATTTGAATAAGATGTAAAAAGGGCTACGCAGTACGTGGCTTTCGTACTAGACATCGTAGCTCCGGGTCACAAATATCTGCCTACGCCAACCCTCCCTTCAGAACAGTAGTACAAGGTTTGCGCTGATCAACCTATGGAACGGATGTGTAAGTGTTCTGGTATCACAGAAAATTCATTACTAGTTAGGGACTATACTTACAGCAT
>JAZHGK010007220.1:0-19599 GCA_037855215.1 Waitea zeae
AAAAAAAAAACAATCGAATGTTCACGTACGGGAGTTCTTATCGAGAGAGAAAAATTCTTGCAGGAGATCCTCTGATGCAAGACGCAACTCCTTCAAGCTCAGTTTTTTGCCCAGCGCTCCAGAATTTGTTTGTGTCCCCTCTGCTGCGATAACGACCAAAGGAACAGGCGTCGCCGTCTTTGCAGTTTTCGGCTTGAAAACCAACGTCTTCACCAGCTCAAAATTTTCTGGGACGCCCGCGGCGCCTTGGAGTGCCTCGCGCCAGGATGTATCTGAGGTCGTCTCTGCGTGCGACACTTTTGCGGCGGGGGTGATTGAGAGCGAAGAGAGCACAATCGAGACCGAATCCAGCGTCGACATGTGTGTGTCAAAATCGGACCGAGGCTTAGTCGATAGCGAGCGTGTAGTGAGGAAAGTAGGGAGCAATGGTGAAGGGTGCCCTGGTGAGATGTGGGATCGAAGACGGGTCTGTGAAGCAAGATTTGGCGTTATCGGATGGGCGAGATATAGAGACGCATGCCGAGTCAGTGGAGAGACTCGAGTCGATCGCCACGCAAGGGGTGAAAGCACAGGTCGCATCCTGACTCACTCAGTGCACAACTCAGTATGGCCAGCTCTCACGCTTGGTGCTGGTCGTCGAAAAAGGTGCTTAGGCGACTCGTGGCTGCTTTGCCACTGAAGTAAGCTGACCCAGCGTTAAGCTCGCTGCCTGTTCCTCTCCCTTCCCCCGGCTTGCTGGCTACAACCCTGTGAAAAATTTACTTTTACATGCCAGTTCTTGTCGAGTAGGGCGGTATGTATTACAGTGTAGTGCGAATAAGTAGTAAAATAGATTATACAGGTGTAATGGCAGCACAACGCTGGCAAAGCGTATCATTCTTGTGTCTCGTGTGTGTCCAGCAACGGGGGCACTTATGGCCAGCTGCCGGACGGACGCGAATCTTTAGTTCGCCCTCGGAACCTGTCAAGTGATCGTTATAAGGATGCATGGTTATAGGGGTGCAAATCAAACATACCCGGAATAGAAAGGGTGTCGTCGTAGAACCAAGCATATCCAGCCTCGTTATTGACGTCCATAAGATGTACCCGTGAGGTGGTTAAAAGGGTTGGAAGATCTTTTGCTACAAACGAGGTCATGATAGGCGAGTCGAAAGTGGATTTTGGAGCACACCTTCGCGTTGCAGCAAGGTGATGAAGCTGCTGCTTTCTATGGATGACCCTATCGGCAAGATCAAGTCCACATCTGCTTCTGCAGAGCGGCCTATATGTCTCGAGTCATAATCAGCATAGCCTGATAGATGAATCACAGAATTGTAGATAACTCACTTGCCACGCCGTGCCTTCTCAAGCAGGACAAGTACAACGGAGCGCACCCGGAGTATGTCCTTCATCTCCTTTTCAACAGTAGGATCATGCCATTTCGCATCCTTTCATCAACCATAAGTAAAAGTGGTAGTTACGACGCATGTAAGCGCAACACACCAGTGATGACCATTGTTTTGCAAAAAACGACAGGCCGTATGTAGGGTCGGTTCCACCTTGGCGAATAAGGTGAATCTCCTCTGCAAGATGGGGAAGGATAGGCGCAAAGGTGTTCGTCATTGTAGTCAATATCTACGCAGAGTTAAAGTTAACCTCGCGTCGTATGTCTCATAACAATCACTTACAGTCTCTAGGACGGTCAGTACTGCTCGACGTTGCTCAGAGTGCTTGTCATCAGCATAGAGTGTATCTTTGGTAACATCGAAGTAGAGCTGCGAAAGTGTGATATTCGCAAAATTGCTGATTTGAGTTACAACTAGATAGTAAAGTCAAGCTAGTGGAATCACTAGATACGAGCAACGCATACCTTTAGGGAAATTATATGTTGCATATCCTTGCAGAGCAGTCTGCTCGAGTTCATACAGCTGGTGCATGATGTACTTATCCATCTGTGTTACGAGTGAGGCAGTTTCCTATACACCAACGTGATCAACAACATACCAAGCTCATTTGTTCGCGCTCGACTGGGGTATACTGTTCCCATTCAGCATGTGTGCCGACGTTTCCCAGAGCAAAACGTGCAGAATTGCGAATTTTGCGATAGGACTCCATCACCTGGTCCAGCATTTTTGTACCCAGGGCCATATCACGCCAGTATTCTACTGTGGCCGACCAGAGACGAAGAACCTCGGCACCATAAGCAGGCTCCTTCTTCCTGTCCTAAAGGCCCAGCGTCAACTAATAATTCAAGAAGGTCGGTGGAGATGGTATACCTGGCCGCCGTCGATGACAGTTAGCGGGCTGACAATGTTCCCTAGAGTCTTGCTCATCTTCTTTCCGAGATGATCAAGGACCATTCCATGCGTAATCAGGGCGCCGTACGGGCTGTTCTTCTGCTGCTCAATTCCCCTTGCAGCACCAATCGCCGTCAGGAGCTGACTTTGGAACCATCCTCGGTGCTGGTCCGAGCCTTCGAGACATACATCCGCCAAATGCTTCTTGCCTTCTGCATGGGACTCAAGCATCGACCATGATGACCCCGAGTCGAACCACACGTCCATCGTGTCTGTGCCCTTCGCCCATGTCGTTTCGACATCTTCGCTCTCTTCTCGGAGAGAAGCAGGCACGAAGTCAGAAACAGGCCCATCCCACCAATGCGCGACGCCCTTCTCGTCAAGTATGCGCAAGATATGATCGAGACTCTCGGCGGTGAGGATGGCTTTGCCAGAAGGGAGATGATACAGAGCGGGGATAGGGACGCCCCAGACACGTTGACGTGAGATACACCATTCGGATCGCGAGCGAATGAAAGCTTCTAAGCGATTGCGGGCTGCAGAATGAATGAGGCCAAGTATATTACTAACAAGTGAAGAAGCTCACAAACGGCGGGGTAAAAGTCAACTTCAGACATGGCGTTAAGAGCGTCACTCTTAGCACTTTCCAGGTTGGCGAACCATTGTGAAGTTGCACTAAAGATGATGTAGGTGAAAATGCCTCGATTTAAAAACAGAAAAGTCATTACCGAACAATGATGGGTTCCTTAGTTTTCCAATCATATGGGTACCGATGTTTAATACGCTGGATTTTAAGCAAAACGCCTGCCTCCTTGAGGAGCTGAACAGCCATCTTGCCCCCATCCTTGAGTACGCTCAGTCCAATCAGTGCTTTGCCCTTGTCTCCCAGTACCTCCGTAACGCGATCATCGAACACACCCGCGTCGTCGACATGATGCAACATCTTGTCTTTTCCGGGCCGAAGGAGATTTGCAGAGCGAAAAGCAGAATAGTCTTCCACACCATGAGCAGGTGCGCAGTGTACCAAGCCTGTACCCGAGGCGGCTGTGACGTGATTGGCATGCAGCACTCGTAATGGAGCTTCAAATGGCTGTGCGGTAGAGAGCGACGAGAAGATAGGATGATACGTGACGCCGATAAGGTCCGATCCAGGTATATCAGCGATGGGGGAAGTTTGACCGAGGATATCCTCTCCCAAGGCGTCGATACGGTCTTTGGCGACAATTAAAATGCGACCGGTTTCGGCCTGTCGGAGGACGGAATAGGTCATGGAGCGATGAACGGCAATACCCTAAGTCACAGTTTAATGAAGTGGAGGTGAGAATGTACTCTGAGAAACTAACTTACCATATTAGCAGTCATAGTCCATGGCGTGGTCGTCCATACTACAAGGTGAACTGACTCTTCGCCAGCCAGCAGCTCGCGCAGGGTGATACTCATTCCCTCAGCCTTTTCATCAACTTTGAATGAAACATACACGGAGTGTGATACATGATCATCTGCATATTCCAGTTCTGCTTCCGCGAGGGCTGAGCGCGACGAAGGTGAGTAATGCACCGGTCGGTGGTCACGATAGATCATGCCATTCTCAACCATCTTCTGGAAGACGCGCAGTTGCCGGATTTCATAGTCATGATCTATAGTCCTGTTAAGCTTGGTTGTAGAAAAGAATTACTTTATGAGTACCCGCCTAGCGTTCTATATGTTGCTGCATCATTGTCCCAGTCTGCCATCACCCCCAACTTCCGAAACGCATCCTTTTGACTTTCGACTTGAGAATGTGCAAAAGCGCGCGCCTCATCTCGGACAACTGTAGGAGGAAGCGAAAGAGGGTCTTTCTGCAAGAGGCACTTAGAAGTGCTCATTCACAAACAAATTAGGAGACTAACGCCTAAACGCTCGAGAGCTTTATTTTCGATAGGAAGTCCATGACAGTCCCAGCCGGGATGATAGCTGACAGAGATTCAGCATGAGTTCGTTGCAGATCCGAGCCTTGCAGGGTACGTACTGAACCTTACGGCCTTGCATGACATGGAACCGTGTGATGATGTCCTTCAAAATTTTATTGAGCGCATGGCCTGCAGACGCGCATCAGAAAGGCGCATACACAGCCTGAGGACGTGAGTCAGACCCATGTGGATGTCCCCGTTTGCATAAGGAGGGCCATCGTGCATAACGAACAATGGGCCGGTGTTGTTTTCCCACTTGATACTCTGTTTTAGCACGCATTTTATACATTAAAGACGTAATACCTTACCTGCCACCTATATAGCTCATCACTAGTCTTCCTTCGAAACGGGACTTCATTTTTCTCTGGGTCTGTACGCATAGGAAAATCTGTCTTGGGCAAAAGCAAGGTCTCTGTGAACTTCTTGTTCGCCTCCCGGGAGGATGAGGACCAGCGAAGGCACCCCGATCTCGCAAAAGATCCCCGCGGAAGACATTTAGGCACGGGTATAGCACGCGGGCTGAGCAGACGCTGTACCTTCAACATCACGGGCATGTTGAGGACGAAAGAGGTGAAGGAGATCCCTCCAGAGCGGCGAGGTATTAGACAAGTTCGGACGCGCTGTTGGCCGCCCAGGATCGGAGGGCGCGTCCGGAGGACCTGGGTTATATTGATAAAATACTGAGAGCACCACGACGTCATGTATACATGATTGACACACCAGAGTTGACTGACGCTCACGGCCTAACTTCAAACAGTACCAACCATGCCTTCAGCTTTGATACTTATCGCCGATGGAACTGAAGAAATGGAATTGTAACGTTCATTTGCACCCTTCAAGTGCTTTCGACGACTTATTCGCCTCGGTAGCACCATCAGCTATGACACCCTCGTCCGCGCTGGAGTGAATGTCACATCCGCTTTCGTCAATCCCGATGGGAAGGGCGCCGATGCCTCTGTCGCAACTTGCTCCCGAGGCCTCAGGATCGTGCCCGATGGCGTCTTGTCTTCCACTGGCTATGATCCCGACCGCTATGACGCCATTGTGGTCCCTGGCGGTGCCAAGGGTGCTGAAACGATGGCCGGTAGTGCATTGGTTCAAGGACTCGTGAAGAAATATTTTGAAAGCGGAAAAGTCGTAGGCATGATATGTGCTGGTCGGTCACTCTGATTTAGAACCTGCGTGATTGTTTACTGACGTGAACGTATAGGAAGTCTTGCTGCGAAAACGTCATCGTTGCCCAAGCAGCCTTTGACATCGCATCCAAGCGTGAAAAGCGATCTTGAAAAAGGTATTTTGTTACGTCTGTCATACTAGAGATTGAACTAAACAGAACATCAATCGACTTCACTGGCTCTAGACTACGAATACAAGGAGGATTCCGTCGTTATTTCCAAAAACTTGATTACCAGTCGTGGTCCAGGTGACGCTCCACAAAATCATATCCGAGTCTAGACAAGTGCTGACATTAGGTATTTCATGTTCAGGCACTGCGTTCCCCTTTGCACTCCAGCTCGTCGAGACTTTGTGTGGAAAAGAGAAGCGCGATGAGGTCTACAAACCGATGGTATTCGCAGCTGGTACTCCTTTCTGAGAACCGATGTAGTCAGTCACTAAACGAGGTTCAAAATGCGATTTCATGTTACGTATGTAGCAAAAATGCACATGGCAAGGCGATTCGGTCGCATGTCTCCGCCGATCGAAGCGGCTCATGAGGCGAAGGGAAGGTGCGCGGACACGTGATCGGCGCGCTTGAGTCGCGTCCGTTTTTGGCTTACGTTTCCCACGCCCTTTGGTTCTCCCGCCAACCACCAAGCCATCGACCCGCCAAAGACGAACCCTCCCGCCGGCTTCGGACGCCGCCAGCCACCTCTTCTACCACGACCACGATCCTCTCAGCGACACTCGAACCCATGGTCGAATCTCCGACGACACAGGCGCAGACGAGGGCGGCAGCGATACCCGCATCTGCACCCACCACACCAGCCATGCTCCGCAGTGGCAAGACTGGTCAGCGGAATGCCGCGTCCAACCTCTTCACGCCCCAGCAACTTCCCCGCGCATCCGACTCAGCTCATAATGGACACAAGCAAACTCAAACCCGTGGTCAGAGCTTTCTCCACTCTCCGATGACCCCCGCGGACAACAGCGGTTCCACGAGTGCCGCCTCGCTCTCCCCTTTCCATACGCCACAACTATTGGACATATCCTACACGGACAGCTCCGCGGATGCCTCAACCTTGCTCTCTACGCCCTCTCGCTCTGTCCGTGAGCACAGCCCCAGCATGCATATGTCCGACGCGGAGGGCGGCTCAGCGGCGGTTGGGTTGGACCCGGTTGTCGCGCCATCCTTGGGAGACAAGAAACGTCCGCAAAGAGTTGTCAGCGGCGCAGACGAGACGGACAACTGGCGCAGTCGTGCCAACCAAAACGGAATTAAGGTTTCTGTTGCCGAGGCGCATTTTGGTGACGATGAAGGTGTGTCCGGCGATCCCCTTCACAATGTGACCTTACCCCGCCCTCTGACACGCTTATTGTCGTGATTTCAGACAATGAAATCATGTCATCGCCCACAAAGTCTTCCTCCCGGACACACGGAGAAGGTACGCAGCACCATGTATACAGTGCCTGCAGCTCTCACCAACTTTCTTTCCCCAGCAAATATGCTCCCTGCTCCCTTCCTCTCCACCCACCGCCGGATCCGATCACAAACGCAGTCGCAGAACAACACAGAACCTATAAATGCAAATGTTTCGTTGTCTGCATTGCCTTCGGATCACCTACGAACCCCTGACCGTCGTAAATTAACTTCCATTGCATCACTCAATACGCCTCCCCCTAAATCGACTGTGCTGGACAAAATAAAACTTCAAGGTAGCATGACCGAGCCTGCTCAACCACGCCGTCGCGCTCCTTATGGACCTGTACGCTCGATGCTACCCAACTGCTCTCATGGGATCACTTCTGACCGTTCGTTCGCAGGTCCCCGAACAACTTTTTGATATTGACGAGGATGACTTTGCTCCATACCCAAATTCTTTCGCAGCAGGCCAAATCCGGCCGCTTCCGCTCTCCTTCAATGACCCATTCAACCTGTCCCTTTCTTCCATTGCGGAATCCTCACCGATATTACCTAAATACGACGATGACGCATTCGTGGAGGACGCTTCCCAGGCACCCTCCGCTTGTTCCATTTGTGATGTCCCAGCAACGCGAGTGGCTGTCCTTGATCCTTGCGGCCATCCCCTCTGTTCAGCATGCCTCACTAGCGCTCTTAATATTGTCGGTGAGAAGGACATGCGCTGCGCTGTTTGCGACGCGGAAGTGAACGACTTCAAGCTCCACAACGTCAGCGACCTCAGAAATAAGCCCGCCAACAGTTCTATAATCGGTGTGACGTCAACTCCACCGAAGGGAAAACGCAACGATCTCCTGCCTAGTGCCCTTGAATTGGGCACTGATGAGCCTTCTTTTACTTCCCCTGCCGATGGGTTTTTCCGCAACGTCTCGAACTCTTCCGCTCCCTCGCGTCGGGTGAGCGGAACCCGCCCAGGAGAAAATATCGTACTTCGAATTGATAACGTACCTTGGGTGGGTTTTACTCTCCATACGCTTTTCGAAAATATTCTCATCTATCGTTTTAGGACATTACGCCTCCTGCAGTTCAAGCTTGGCTCAAACAACCCGTCGTGCGCGTTCATGTATTACTAGACCGCAAGGGAAAGACTTTGAGTCATGCCTACGTTGAGCTCGAGAATGAGGAAGTATTCAAGGCTGCGCTTCGTGGAGCGCAGAACTCCGTTCTCGGCAAAGGCAAACGTGCTCGTGGTGTCACTGTTACGCGAAGCACCCAATCGGAGCTCATGCGCGCTGTGAGTAACACCCGCTTTCACATACTATGAACGGGTTCTTAACCTTGACGACATAGCTGTTTCCATCATGGCAAGGAAACTTTGATGGTGCAAAGCCTTCCATCGCTGGTTTGACTAATGATCAGATGGTCGCTGCGCTCACTGCAGGCCTTGTCACTGAAATAGAGCTAAACTCTCTTCTTCATTTAATTCGTTCCCCCGACGTAAGTCTTCGTCTTGTCGTTTCTAGAGAGGCCAACTCAAATTTCATTCTAGTCTCATTTCCTCAAAGTCCCATCGCTGCCATTCCACTCCTTGATCAGCATCCTCTCGAAGTATTCTGCGGATGTTGATAGTCGCGTTATGTGGCCCAAGGGTTTAATTGATAACCTCTACAGTTAGTCCTTTCCTTATCTACTATCGCCTTTTTTTGACCCCTTCTTTTCAGACGTGACTTCTGCTGCCATTCAAATCATCCTCTCCCGCGTGAACGAGAGCCAAAATGAGGAGAACTTCGATACTGCTACCCAGCTCATGCAGGCTGCTCTTTCTTGTCCGGGTAGGTAAATGCTTCTTTAGATGGATGCAGTCACTAAACTATACCCACAGCATTTGCTCCTCACCAGGTGCAGCAGCTGTATAGCCTTATGGAGCATGGCCCTATGCTGCCTGTCCAACCTCCAACCTTCCACGCCCCGCAACCTATGCCTCGTACCCAGGCCCGGCCCGTGCAACAACAAATGCCCATTGCTCCTCCTAACCGTGGGTTTGGTGCTATTGGCCTTGGTCTCCCAAGCACATTCCGTCAACAGGCACCAACACCGCATCACCTCTCAATGCCAATGGGGTCCATCCACGCACAGCCTTTCCTCCAAGCGCCACCACCTCAACAGCTGCCTATGCCGATGCATAACCCCCACTTCAACCAAATGCAATTTTCCGCGGCTCCATTGCAGCCTAACAACTACCGCCACGACCTGCGCTCCGTATCTATGCCTCCGCTGGGCATGGCTCACCCACCTGGTTTACAACATCCCTCCACCTTGGGCCAGTCTCCTGTTGAGCTTCTCGCGCGGGAATTTGGAGTCGACGCAAGTCTTGTCGAGGCTCTTGCCCACAGACTATCAGCACTCCGTCCTTGAATATGCGTCGCATCAAGCCAAAACTGAGCCATAAGCTGCCTCGTTTTCTTCATTTTCTGCTTGCTGCGCGTAGACTGAATATGGCTCGTTGATAGCAGCAAGTTCATACATTCCACTTTCTTTTTCTGCCTGGTGCACTTGAAACATACAAGCTGTCGCAAACCCTCGCTGTCGTTCCATCCTGTAATTGTCTATTCTGATAATAATTTCCGGAAATTCGAAGAAACCGTTGTATATGTATTCGCCTTTCAACCAACAAACATACTTTAATCATATAGACGCATCGGACAACTGTTTGAACTGTGGTAAGGTGAACAGAATTTTGACTTCTAGAATGACAAACCCATGCCACTACTCACTGTCTCGTGCGGTAATTGTTCTATTTGGTTCTGAAATTCTGCTTTCGCTGCTTTCGAGTCGACTCCGATTAGTGAAAGTACGCCGTTAGAATTCCCGTACATCTGGTTGATGTTAATTATGACAATGATACTTACGAAAGGTCTTTTAGACGACATTATACACCGCTTCGACAAGGATATAGAAGAGCGCCCTTGTTTCACTGCATACAAGTAGTACAATAGAGCTCCTGATGTCTTTGTCTGGTCATTTATGCGTACTATAACATTTTATTTGTTACATAAACAATATTAAATACGCAATCTATGCATTCACTTTTGTTGAACACCTGAACTCATTTAAGTTAAGATCCGCTCCTCCCAAGCGCTCGAACAGCTGTTCCGCTCAGTCGGGGAAGTTGCTTCTGCGCGGTTTCGGTCGAAGGGCGAGGCAAAAAGTCTGCCTCTACGAGCCAAGCGATGTACTTGCCCATGAGGTCGTCGTCGACTGTCGCGCTCGTCGGTGCTCCCTGGGCACCGAGAAGGGATGCCATATTGCGGTCGTTGAGGTCAGGCGCCTTGGTGCTGGTTGGCAGGTCATCCAGGACAAAGTGAAGCAGTGGGAAAAGAGCGTTGTCTTGAACTTCCATGACGTGCTGCTCCAGCTTACGGCGCCACACAAGATACTCGCAAGTAGACGTGTCGTAGCCGTAGAGGGAGAGGGAAGACAATATCTCATTGAAGGTTGGCAGAGGACGAGCAGTTGTGTGAAGAACGGACATCCGAGCGTCGCTCAGCGGTGTGACGGCAGCGAGTGCCGTGGATAATGCAACGTGATCTACTGGCACCATATTGACAGTGTTGTTAATATCCGGAACGAGGCCAAGCTGTATACAGCCCTTGACCAAACGCCAGATGAAGTCGTCCGTGTTTGTGACTAAGAGATTCGTAAGTTTGAATTAACACTATTGGAACTACTACTCATACCTGCACTTTGTGAATCCCCAACGACATAACCGGGTCGTACAATATGGCCACACAGACCTCTGCGACCCGCCTCGAATAGCAGCTTCTCCGATACCCACTTGGTTTGTCCGTATCCTGTCTTTAGCGTGTGACGAGCTCCCTCGAGATTATCGCTCTCGGGTACGCCCCGCTCCTGCTCGGGTAGACCAGAGAGCCTGTCAGACAGCTGTACGTAGTGCTCCGTGTCGATTGCGGATGTGGAGGAAACAAACACAAGCGACTTTGCCTTGCCCGAAGCTGCGAGCTCGATCGCCGTCAGGGTCCCGAGTACGTTCGCTGGACGGAGCTTCTCATAAGGATAGACCCAATGAACCAAGGCACCATTGTGGAGCACAACGTCTGCTTCCGCCGCGATCCGATCCCAAGCGTCGTTTAGACCGAATCTCTCCAAGTTGAGGTCGCCAGTAACGACCTCCAGCCTTGAAGAGCTGACCCAATCCTCGTCCCAAACGCCGCGATCCGTTGATAGACTTCGGAGGCGCTCTAATGCTTGGCCAACATCTGAGGATCTAATGAGACAAATGACTTTCTTCACGCGTTTGGGTCTGTTTAATAGATCCCGGAGGATGAAGGCACCCAAGAAACCAGTTGCGCCGGTAAGAAACACGGTGAGTTCGCGCGTACCGAAGTCGGAACTCGTAGAGGAGTAGGAGTCGCGCAATTTGGGAATAAGCTTTTCCAAATCTTCTCCATATTCAGGCGTAGGCTGAGGAGCGGCTTTATCTCCTGGCAATGTTGCATCTCTATTTGCAGTTGCGGCCTCTCTATCCTTGTATGAAAGCCCAAGGTCTAAATTGCGCAGTACATCGACCTCAGCAGCAAGCCCGCTGATTGTGGGTTTGTCGAAAACCAAGCCGAGAGGCGCGTCGACAACAAACGTCTTGCGAATCTCAAAAATGAGGCGCGTGGCGAGAATCGAGTGTCCTCCTAGATCAAAGAAGTTCTCGTCCAGAGGCACTGGAGTCGGCGCATTGGGAAGGATACGAGCCCAGATGGTGCTGATAGCTTCCTCTGTGGCTGATCCCGTACTCTTACGGGATGTGTCACGAGGATTAGCGCTTGCGGTGGCGGCTTGAGCAGTATCAGGGAAGGGGAGGGCTGGCTTGTCAATCTTTCCATTAGGATTCAGGGGCATTCGGCTCAGAGGAACGAAAACTAAACATTGGTTAGCGAATAATTGATTGTAAGAGCAGAAAACTCACGAGTGGGAACACTGTAGCTAGGTAGTTTCTTTTTGAGGTGCTCTCGAATATCCTTGATGAGTCGACGATATCTCTTTATACCCCTGACAAGGCCCTTCTCGTCCTCACTCTCAGCCACATCGCTCTCAAACTGGCCGAGGTTACCGCCTTCTAGTGGAACAAAGTAGCTGACAAGTATCTTCTCCTCGTCTTTGTCACGCCTGACGAGTGTAACGTTCTCTCGCACGAGTGGATGCTGACTGAGGTGTGTGTCTATCTCGCCGAGCTCAATACGGAAGCCGCGTATCTTGACCTGGTCATCTGCGCGTCCTGTGCATTCGACGATACCGTCAGGCATGTAACGCCCAAGATCCCCAGACCGATACATGCGATCGCGGACGCCCTTCCAGAACTGAGCGGGCGGGCCAGCGAGCGTGTCCTCCCGCGGAGTCGCACCCTTGGCGAACCAGTTCTCGACGAACTTCTCTGCCGTTGCGGCAGGGTCGGAATAGCCCTCGGCGAGGCCACCAGAGCGGACGTAGATCTCACCAACTTCGCCAACGGCGCAGGGTATGTCGCGGTCGTTCCGGTTCACCACAAGCAACTGAACGTCGCGCATCCCCTCCCCGGCAGGCATGATGTCCTTCTGCGTCGCGAGGAACGTCGGATCCTCGCTCACGGGCGGGATCGCAAAGTAAGACACCGCGCGCTGCGTTTCCGTCGTGCCGTACATGTTGATGATGCGGACATTCGCCGCGAGCGCCTGGAGACGTAGACAGTCCCGCTTCGTGAGCACGTCACCGACAAAGAAGGCGTTTTGTAGAGAAGGGATTTGACGTGTTGCCTGTGCGGAGAGCAGTTGGCCCATGGCGGGTGTGAGATGCGTCACTGTCGCGCCGCTGTCTGCCATCCACTCCGCAAGGCGTCCGGGCGTACCAATGTCGTCAGCGGTAGGAACATGAAGCTCTGCTCCGAAGAAAAGAGGTGTGAACATGTCACGCTGGATCGGATCGTGCGCAATACCGCTGAGCATGGTGAACTTGGACTGTGGACCGAGCCCGAAGTGCTCGCCCATCCACGGGAAGAAGTGTGTAAGTGAGAAGTGGCGACCCTTCACACCTTTCGGGATGCCCGTGCTCCCACTCGTGAAGGAAAGTGTGCCGACGCTATCAGGGCCGAGTACGATATCCGGATCGGTGTCAGCGAGCGAGCGGAAAGGTTCGAGGACATCGGAATCATCACTGCCTGGGAACGAGCCACCGCTGACAGCGCCATTGGGAAGCACCTCTAGGGCAGGGAGCTCAACGCGAATGGAGAGCTCGCTAGTGATGAAGTCGCGGACGGTGGGTCCAATTCTGCCGGCGCCCTTAAGTACAACGAGGCCGCGTGGCTTCGCGACACTCAAGTAAACCGTCTGACGTGACGGAGGATATGCCGGATCTATCATGCGTATAAGCTGTCAAGAGCTAGAGAGTATCACAACATAACTCACCAATGACGGAAAATGTCGCTCCGACTTTTAAGACTGCCATGACAGCAACGACGAGCTCGACGCTGCGATATGCATACACCATAACGACTTCCTCTCTCTGAACGCCTCCCTTCAGCAAGTAATGAGCGAGGGTATTTGCAGCCTTTAATATAGCGCCGTAGGTATAAGTCCGGCGTTCTTGGGGACCGGAGAGGGTCAAACTTGGGTAACTCTGGATAACACACGGTCTTTCTGGGAAGCGACGAGCATTTTCAGAGAAGATATGTGGAATTGCGCCCTTCCATCCGCACCAATCCAAGTCGGCTGTGGGGTTTGGCAGGCGAGAGCGTTGGTTGGGTGTGAGGAGTGGCACCGACCCAACAGGAGAAAGCGGATTGGCAGCGACACGGCGCAGAAGAGTGGAGAGCTGTTCGACAATGAAGCTGATGCGGGCGGAAGTGAACAACAAAGAGTTGTAAATGAGCCGGAGCGTCAGCTGAGGTGCCAGAGAGGAGTGGGTCGATGCACCCGCCCGGGAGACGAAGACGGTGAGGTCTGAGGTGAGCGATGTCGAGTGGACGAAGGACGCCTGGGCGCCAGACGCGGCCGTCTCGTCGAAGAAGCGGACACGGAACAGCGGGCCCTGCGCGCCGTGCTCCGCAGACGCCGCTCCGTCTGGTCCACGTCCGAGCGCACGCAAAAGGGCATCGTACGGCACTGCGTCCACCTCGGCTTCCGATTCTACCTGCTGCACCTTGCGCACGACGGCCCAGAACGGGTCGGATGGATCAACACCCAGCCGGAGCAGCAATGGATCGCGCGCGGAAGCGGACGAAGAGCCAATGAGGAGATCGGTGTCGCCGGTGTAGCGATGAAGGAGGACGGAAAATGCGGCGAGGAGAAGGTGGAAGGCAGATGGGGTCTGCACAGGGGAAACTTCGTCCTCATCTTCGTCGACGTCGTCCTCACGATAAAGCTGCGATCGACTGTGCTCAGTCTACCAAGCACCTTGGAGATAATTTTCTTACGCACCGTCAACTTGAGTAGACTCAAGGCAGTCTGGTCTGACAATTGTGCGACATGTGCTGCTTCAACAAGTCCTCGAGTACCAGCCGCAGGTCTTGGGTAGTCTGTCGGCAACGATATCGACGGGAGATTCTGCAGTCTCCCGACGACTCGCGAGAGGCGGCCAACGCTAGTCATAGTGATGGCGAAAAGAAACTGCAGAGGAGGATGGCATATCGGCCGAAGAGAAAAACCTTATAAAACTTGGCAGACCAATATTGAGTCATGAACATGAGAAGCACGAGAGCTTGTCCCTGGCGTTACCTCGGGTACAAGCTTAGCACCCGATTGCGTGCTTCGGTTTCAAGACAGCAGTACATTAGAGATAACTTAAGCTTTCGATGCGTATACTTGTAAACGATTTGATGTTCGTAATTATACTACACAATTAATTGGATTTGTATCGACACTTCAAGAATACTCCTTATCTTGGATCGGTACGTCGTTACCTAAGCATTCATGGACGTAAGCCAACTCATGTACTATAGGATAGAATGTATTTATTTTAGCAACGCACCGGTAGCCTTCTTGTATCCAGTACGAACGGCGTCACTGATCCTCTCTGTGGTGGCGTGGCTCTGAATATTTATGAATACAGTGATAGAGTAAACCAAATACAGATAAAATATACCTGCTCGTGGCCTGCCTGCTTTTCAAGGAACTCGACGCCCTTGTCCAGCATGTCACCGTTGCCGGTGGTGGGTTGTTGGGTGCCAGTGCTATAGTTGGTTTGAGAAGAGGACATGGTGGGTCGTTGGGGACGGTCGTATCGTCTTTGGGCTGCTACTTATAGCTTTCGAGCTCTCACTCGTGATGATGTCACAAGCAGGAATGCAAATTCCGCGTGTGGAGTTGTTGGGTCGACGAGATAACCGCACCTGATGCACGGTGCGAGTCTGGATTGGTGCGCGTATCACGTCAGACTGCATCAACTGTAGATGCGCAAACAGCTCTTCGCTTCTACCGAGGAGTGTAACGGCCGGATGACGCACTTCGTAGTCAAGTTAAAATGCTCGAGTCCATCGGGCTTGAAGGAGAATAAACGACAAGTCATGACCACCAGTCGGCTCATCTACGAGGTTCACAATGAAGCGAGACATCGGTCGAGTTTTAGTTCAAGCATAACAAACTGTGTCAAAGAGAGCTTCTAAAGATTACAATCCTTGCTTGAGAGCAGTCATGGAGGTGGTTCAAAAGATACACCAGCCGGTTCAACTTCTCGAAAATACAAGCAATGGCTGACAGCCTTTTCTGTGATTTAAATGTGCTATGGCCAGTACGGCTGTCATAGGTAGGTGAACGAGAGGCAGTATCATTGAATACAAACTTAGGAAAGACTAGCCTACGGAGTCGAGTCGTTGACAGAAGGTCAAAGGGAACAGGCGTAAGGGGCTCGGCAAAGACTGAGGCCGGGCTCATGTATCATGTGACCTAAACCTTATTTTGTGCTTCTAATTTCTCAGACCCACAGACCCACCCGCCGTTCGCCTCGCCGCCGCCCTCCTCGTCGCCCAATCCACCAAAGGTGAGTAGCGCCATTCCTAAAAGTCTTTCGCAAATTCTGATTATTTTCTTTGAAAACCTAGGTCAAACATCTCAAATACGTTCTCCTTCTCTTGTCACTCATTACCAGCATTACTAGCCCTTCCCCACCCTTCTCAAGACTCTCAAAATGGTCAACATTCCCAAGTACGACAATTACTCCTTTCACCAACTTCTACCTGAGCTGACAAATTTACTTTAATAGGACACGCCGAACATGTGAGCTTGGATTTATCTTGTGAAACAGTAGTGATGGTGACCGGATCGATGTTATAGACTGCAAGGGCAAGACCTGCAAGAAGCACACGTACGTTCAAACGATTATATGTCACACTTGAGATACATGCTCACTACTTCCATCGTTAGTCCCCACAAGGTGACGCAGTACAAGAAGGGCAAGGATTCCCTCGCTGCTCAGGGCAAGCGCCGCTACGACCGTAAGCAGTCCGGTTATGGTGGCCAGACCAAGCCCGTCTTCCACAAGAAGGTGCGTCTTTTGCTTTACTTCGATCTCTGAGCCTAATAAATACTAAGCGCGGATGAAAAACGTAGGCGAAAACCACAAAGAAGGTCGTGCTTCGACTTGAGTGCACCGTTTGCAAGTACAAGATGCAGTTGTCTCTGAAGCGCTGCAAGCAGTGCGTCACATTCTTGCTTGCGATTAGTTTTCTATTCTTATCGTTTTTATAGCTTCGAGCTCGGTGGTGAGAAGAAGACCAAGGGTGCCGCTCTTACTTTCGTACGTACATCATTACTGTTTCTTTCTACATCTACGACCATAACTGATGCTGGGCTAAAACCAGTAGTAAGCGCATCATTATGTCTTCTGTTTTCTCGTTGTGTTTTTATTGTCCCAATATCCGATGCTATGGTACTGCTTCCAGTGACACACACGCCTATGAGGGCATGCATTGTATTTTTTGCGTCAAAGAAAGATTACAGTCTTTTCTGATATGTTGCAACATGTATATGCATGAGATAATGAAGGTGGCACAGCCTCAACGACTCGAAGTTCACCACTTGAGCACTGAACCTTTGCTTCTTCCCATGACTTACCACACGGTTCTCTTCCTTGTGTAGATCTATATATCATATGATGGCCCTGTTGTCTTTGCGAAATTAATCTAGCTTACAATACTGTTTCAAATTAATAATCCGGCAACTTGTTTCAATTGTTCGTTGTCTTACGTATACAACACTTTCCTGAATCCCTTCTCCAAATGGACGGCAAAACGGATCGGATCCATTATCAATCATTTCAAACACAGCCTTTCTCAAAGTGTGAACAGTTGGGGACCGGGGGGCTGCACACATTCACAAGCACTGAAAGATGTCAGCTAAGTACTTCGTTGATATGCTCACAAGGAAAGCTTAAAAGCTCCTGCAGCAGCCACATAAAACGATATCATTTGAGTAGTGACTATTTAGCGGGGGCGATGGGTTAGCTCAATCACCATCAATATTTCTCATAGCTTCTTGACTGTTCTTGGTGAGTAACGTGCTTGAACCGAGTGGTTTTCGGAGCATCACATGAACAACTGCAGTCATTGAAAAGCTTCCCCTTTGTTTTCTTATCACAAATCGATGCTATCTGATCATCGGGCATGTTGTTAGAAGCTATTGATTCCTGTCACTTCATATTTTTGACAGTTGCAGTCTGTATATGACCGGATGTTCATCGCACTAACCGGAGATAGATTGGTCCAAGACCCAGAGTGGCACAGACGGAAATGTTTTACTCCCCCGAAGAGCCGAAAAAAGGGCGAGTATGGCCGGACCAATTGAAGTATTTATATGACAGTTAGACTAACTCCTATAACACCGATTGCGATATTTGACTGAGCCGTCTCCGCCTTGTGTTTGCCTTCAGCAATGGACATGATGAAAGCGGTTATGCTGATTGGGGTACGTAACTTAGATTCAGTGTTTTTTGGAGTGTCTTTGACATAGTTAGAGCAGGCAAAGCAAGTGAAAATCAATCAAGTCCCAGTCCCACGTATTGCTGATGACGAGGTCTTAATCAAAGTAACTGCCTGTGGTCAGTACTTCCATAAACAATGTATCGGAATGTGCATACTTACCTCAATACTACCGCTCATTATATTAATGTTGTTAGGTGTCTGTGGCACCGACTCATTTATTTATAGCAGTGAGTGTGTGTTTAAAACGTTAGTTCTCGCTCAATTTATAAATGGTCAGGGTCGGCAATTTTCACTGCATTTGAACACTTATATCTTTAACTAAACAAACTCCCAAAGCGGAGGGGAAGACTTTGGAGGGAAGTATCCTGTATGCTAGAAAAAGTTTCTACTTCAAGATTTGATATTCCTAACAAACATTGATTTCAAGCTCATACCTGGCCACGAAATTGCTGGGGTTGTTCACAAGGCTAGGTCAAAGGTAGAAGGATTTAAACCCGGCGATAGGGTTGTGGCGGACGACATCAACCGATGCGGTACTTGTCGCAACTGCCAACGTGGGATAAGCCATTGTGTGAGAATGGAGATTCGAGGAGTTAGTTGCTCAGGCGGGTTTGCGGAATATTTCGTCACGTGTGTGCCTCCATATGTTATGTGCATCACAAACTCATGAATTTTTCAAAGTAAAGGAAGCAGCATATTTAAGATTAGCAACATGACGGACATTGAAGCAACACTCACAGAGCCTACTGCGAATGCCATTCGCGTTGTCGAAGTGATAGGTCAAGTCATAGGTTTGAACACACTGGTGATTGGAGCAGGGCCATCTGGTCTAATGATTGCCCAAATACTCAGGCTAAATGGCGCAGCACGGGTGTGTGCCAGTTTGCACTACTATCTTCCACGTTTTTAGGCACTAAGATTTGATCCGAAGGTCGTAGTCGCTGCTAACAAGGGGGTCAAAACTCAAGTTGCTAAGGACTTGGCAGTATTCGACGAGGTTGTAGAGATTGATCGGAGTGATCCTAAATTTTCTTGGTCCAATCTTGCAAAGCGATACCCAGATGGCTTTGACGTCGTTGTACGTTGTTGGTCCACCAGTTCTGTAGCAAGTTCCTTCTTAAGCAGCTGTCAGGTTGAAGCAACCGGTTCTGCAGACGTTGCAAATGATGCAATTGATTATGTTGGGTACGTCAGATTCCAAGTTGATTTATGATACCTTCGCCGTTGTGTCCCTCAAGCTGAACAAAATAAAAGTTTTGGGGGCATGCTCCTTCTTTATGGCGGTTATCATGGTAACATGCATAGTAACTGGTCATTACCTATAGTGATCAGTAAAGAAATTCAAGTGAGTAGCCAAGTCAATAGATAAGACCCTAAAGGTAACAAACTCTGATTTGTTTTCTCAAAAATGCGCACTTAGATCAAGACTGCCCTTGCCCAACACAATGGATTTGCCTGCGCAGTTGCTTACCTTGAGAGTGGAAGGATCAAAACCAAGGGGCTTGTACGTGGACATATTTGTCACCAATAGTATCGCCAGTGACAGACTTGCATAATTACTTGTTAGGTGTCACATACATTTGCAATTGAGCAGTATGAAGAAGCTATCAAAACCTTGGGTTCACGTCAATCCGTCAAGGTCGCTATATTACCATGATTTCAAGAACTTTGAAAGCCTATAGTTTCAAGATCTTGGTAGTCAGATGTGCCAACTCAATGGTGTGACGAAAGTAAAAGCTAAACAAGAGTGGTTAAAGTAAGAGATGGTACAGGAGGCTTCAAAAAAACCATCCTTCAACTTGCCTTTCATGAGAATCAAGATCAAGCTTTATCAGTACT
>JAZHGK010007222.1:0-15458 GCA_037855215.1 Waitea zeae
ATCAAGAGGCCAGGGTCCTCCTTTTCAAAGTGGGTGCTTATGTGAGGTTGGGAACTGGATCGCTCTGCAATATTACAAGTGTGTAGCCTGTTTTCTCGTGTGTGTTATCAAAGATAATATGTGGCCCTTAAAAATAGGAAGTGCGTGAATGAAAGTGGAAGTATCGTCTGAGTAAAGCGACTATTCGCTGAAAGGTTCGCAGAGGCACGCAGTCCTTTCAGCGTAGAAGCTCGGGGCCGAACCAGGCCGGTGTAACGCTCTCAGCCTCGTAACCCGTGTAAGTTACCTCTAAGCCCCTGTGTCTCATGTGCCCCTCCCGTATTATCTTTTCTCTATCTTTTACTCTTCTATTTCCTATCCAGGTAATATGTCATTAGTAATTGTAGCTAGCTACGAGTATATAAAGGCTAAGAGAATGTACGAGTGCGATAGGCTTGAACAGAGCTTTTCCCCTGTTCTTTTCCCTCTCTTGTAACACGACCCCAACTTGGTTCGGCTCACGTTACAGCCGGACCCCACGTTTGTGAGGCTGCATGCGATGTCTTCGTACCGCCACATGGTTCTGTTGTTGAATTGCATACCATCCCGCGTCTCTTTGTGGAAGCACATGGTCGCCAGTCAGTTAGGGAAACCATTTCCCTTTATTTAGAGCTCCATTCTCACCTCGGCCTCCTTGGTCACAACGCTCCCCGTCGTCAGCTGAAAGTCTGCATCCGTCAACCCGCGCTTTCTCGGGTTTCATTTTGACCGCGGGAGAACCAGTTTATACCCGTGACCCTCCGCTGCTTTGTGATCTTATATATAGCTCTCCTTTAGGTCCTTTCTTGGTGCCCGCACTCGCAACTCGCCTCTATGTTGCCCTTGAGGAATCCCGCGGTCGTGCTCTACGCGTTCGCGCTTGCCGCTTCTGCCTCACCTCTTTCTGGTAAAGGTCAAACTCCCATATTGATTGGCAACGACGATGGCTGTGCGTATGTTACTTGGCGTCGGGTTCACGATGTGTGCTGACACCAGCATCGTTATGCAGGGGCTGAGGCAAACGTACGTGCGCTGTACCAGCAGGCTAAGGCCGTTGGGTTCAACGTGAGTTATGAGAGAGCTATTGTTTCCGTTGGTACTGACGGGGTGCAGGCTCTCGTATCCTCTCCCGCTGAAAACAAGTCTGGCTCTGGC
Source organism: Waitea zeae (assembly GCA_037855215.1). NCBI lineage: Eukaryota > Fungi > Basidiomycota > Agaricomycetes > Corticiales > Corticiaceae > Waitea > Waitea zeae. Next base: position 1,174 of record JAZHGK010007222.1, read on the forward strand.
TCGTTATCCGCTACGCCAAAGCCCCTGACTGAGCCAGGACAGTATGGAACCATTCCAGCTGGCGCTCCTGCTGTCGGTCACAACACCACAGACGGTGCGTGTCATGTAGTGTTTGTGTTGTTCAAGTTCCTCAACGCTGACTCCTACGTTTCAGATCACTTGTGGTATGTGAACGCATATCCCGTCGACGGCGTCAACTTTGGTCTCCGAAACCTCTCCTTCACCTACCTTGGCGGCCCACCCACATTCATTCTAACCGGCCCTAACCAGGGCTCAAACCTCGGCATAGCAACTCTCTTCTCTGGAACTGTCGGCGCTGCAGTCGCCGGGGCCAAAGCAGGCATTCCCGCTATCGCCTTCTCCGGCTCTTCCGGTAAGGCGCACTCGTACACTGGCCTCCAGCCGGGCGACTACTCCTTCGTATATGCCGACGCCGCACTACGTCTCGTCGATGCCCTGATTGCCGCAGGCGCGCCGTACCTTCCCTCAGGTACGGTCTTGAACGTCAACTTCCCTGACGCTGGGCCGGGAACAGACTGTGCGACAGCAGCAGACGTCAAGTTTGTACTCTCCCGGATTTACGCCGTGTTAGGCTTTCCCATAGATGTGAACAACTGCGGTAAAAATTCTTTGCCATCAGAAAAATCGGTGGTAGACATGGGTGGATGCTATGCGAGTGTGAGTGTGATGAATGCGAGCGACAAGCTGGATGTAGGCAAGACGGTCCAGGCGCAAATGTTGGGCAAGTTAGCTGGGTTTCTATCCTGCCTCCCGTCATAGGATCGCACGGTATCACATTTTGTCATCTGGAATTATATGGCGTTAAGTTTTTTCATCTATTGAACATGTTGGAATTTGGGATGCGTGAAGGTGTCGTTAGGCGGATTACAATCCAACGAGGGCTATTCCCTCGTCTCGTGTAGATTAAATACATAAAACAAAACAAAAAGATTAGAAGGAGATTGAAAAACATATAGAGCGAAGTAACTATCCGAGCCATCCAATCCCCAGATTGTCCAGATTCTAACAGAGCATGCTACATTCGAATGTAGATATGACATCGAACCAAGTCCAAGGAGCTGAGGGTCACGTGATATGAATGCTGATTCAACAACTGAGGGTCACGTGTCATATACTTTTCTTGCTGTCAATATGTCATCACAATTGCTGTTAGGCCAAGTTAGAGTAACTCCACGAGCAAGCAATGGCTTTCATCGAGCCGATGACGACGCTGGCGATGAGGTTGACAGCATCAACTGCTCGCTAATTCTATAAGTCGCCTCGCCTAGCATAACCACGCTTGGTTCTTCGACGTCTTCTGAAACATCTGCTTTCTTCCTCCGCCGTTGCTGAGACATGTCGTTAGGATTATGGAAGAGGTTATTCCAGGCCTCATGCCAACGGTCTGTCCGGTCCTCTGGATTAACCAGTTTCCTCAGACCTTGTCACCCTTGCACCATAAGTCAACGAGCATTGAGTTCTGTAGGCTCATTCATTATGAACAAGGTAGAAAAAAGAAAACTCACCCTAGCAAAATGGTTGACAGTTTCACGGTTGTGCCATACCGCGTTCAAAGGCATTCGTGAACAAAGCTCCTATACCCAGACTACATGCCTTGCAGAACGTGACTTCAGCATCAAACCATCGGCAATGCTACGGGCACCCATACTCAACTGAAGCAAACTCAGCAAAGGCAGAGAAGACGAACGTCGACCACTCACGTTTTCTATCCGAGGCGTCTCCCCAGTCAAAATGGAGCAGGAAAGGCGACCCAAACGAGGCTACTATAACACCGAAGGAGGAAGAAGAGGAATGGAATAACATACCTGAGGGCCGAGGTTTGTCTTATCATTTGCATTCATTCCCGAACTTTGATTCACACAACTGGTCTCAGGCAAACTCTCGCCCACGTCTTCCCATCTATTCAAGCTTATAATACCTCTTGGACACCTTTCAGCGCAACGTATAGCACACAACAGCTCGAGTGCTGATCCCGTACCACCGACTGTTTTCCTGTTACATCCAAGTCAGCCGCTGTCGCACGTCGCGCGGCTCATCGGTACCTCCCTCGTGCCTGCTTCGCCGACCATCTCTTTCCGCGCCTCTACCAACTCAAAATCCACCAAACCTCAAACACTCCAGTGGTCCGATGCAACAGACGTGGGTGACTTCACCCGGGATGCTGCTCGTGCGACTGAGTTCGTGGTTCACATCGCCAATGCGAGACCAAAGGGAGCGGACAAAGAAACCGGCGAATCGAATACGGAAATTATTGTTGAGGTACCAAGCTTTGCAGACCGCACGAGATTCCTGAGACGGAGATTGGAGGTGATTGGGGAGGAGATTAGTGGTATGGAAGATCTCAAGCTCATGTGTGATCGTGAAGCGCATCGTAGCGCGCGAAGGTTGGCTGTCACAGGATTTCTCGGGCTTGTCGCATACTGGGCCATGGTCGCTCGGCTCACATTCTGGGACCTTGGCTGGTACGTCTGCCTTACGTTGATTTGTTCCTGATGTTTGATATTGCTTCATAGGGATGTAATGGAGCCTGTAACTTATCTCTCGGGACTATCAATGGTGATTTGTGGCTATCTTTGGTAAATCTGCTATTACAATATCAAAAGACACCGCTGATTACGGCTCCGATAGGTTCCTGTATCAAGGCCGTGAAGTTTCCTATTCCTCTGTACTTGATCGGTCTATCTCCACGCGACGTGAGGCACTCTACAAGCAACATGGCTTCGACATTGACCGTTGGGTCGAGCTCGTTGGTGAAGCAAAGCAAGTGCGCTCTGAAATTTCGAAGATCGCGCAAGACTATGATAGATGGAGCGGCAAACCGCGCGCGGGGAGAACAGCAGGGGAGGAGGTCAAGGAGGAAGCTAGAGAAGATACTGGTGAGGGTCAGGAAGAACGCCATGCTAAAAAACAAGGAAAGACCGAAGGCGAGAAGATCAGAGATAAGGCAAAAGGGGAAGCAGCACGTCTGACTAAATCCGAGTCATGAATCTAATAAGTGAGTGCGGAATGTGTGGCCCGCTCGGACCGTGGTTTTTATTCATTGCTGACAGATAATTAGGTCGATTAGGGGTGATATTAACAATCGTGTCTATAACTTTATGCAGCAAAATCATCAACAACATACTTAACCATCGTGTACGATCTCTAAGTGCCCATCACCCTTGAGGTCCATGGTCATATTTGAAAGCATCGTAATCAACTGGAAATAGAAGTTGAATTAAACGGGCTCGGTCGAGTGCAATTACCACCTTCAAGGTGCAGAAATCAGACTCAATCACCGCAGAATCTATGGAGTAACCATTTGTTTGAGCGGCTATATGACACTGATATATTTCGTAATATTCGATTCTGACGCAATTTGCCTTCAGTAGCGTGCCTTACCACTGGAGGATCTGCTCAGGTGATTCTTCGCTTTTATGTATCAGTTCCAAGCCACAAATGTGAATCACGCGGGCGTCATTTAACAGATTCGATCTGCACTGATGGCATAGGAAGACTGGTGCGTATCATAAAAGTTATATATCTTATAAGGAAGGTGAGCTGACTTCCTCAGTCCGATAGCATGCCGACAGTCATCCGAAGGTGTTCCTTCACCTCCGTAAATTGAATTCATGACATCTTGACGGGCCGGTCGGTGCTATTATAATTGAGCATCGTGAGCCTCGCCAGTCGAGCAAAAGTGCCGCAAACGGCAGAGAGCCATGCTTATAAGAGGGTGATTGCAAGCTATCCCATACCCAAGTCTACAACCGCAGACAAAGATCAACATGCTCTCCCTGTGCTTGAATCTCGCAGTATTTTTCCTGCCCTCTGTGCTCGCACATGGTCAGGTCCGCCAGTTTATCAGCTCTTCTGGTGTGTGGACCGCTGCCGATGCATACGGTGCCGCCAACGCAAGCTCTCCGATCCGCAAACTCAATACTTATGGCCCGGCTGCAAACTTCATTGGTGCTAACATAACATGTGGAGTGCGTGTCAGTATATCTTTTCATTACTCAGTCTTGACGAAGTACCTTCCAGGAAGGAGGAAACACTCCTGTCGCTGCTCTTGCGACTGTTAAGGCTGGAGAAACCGTTACTTTCGACTGGGGAAGCTGGTCGTCTTCTCACTCAGGGTAGGTTGCATTGTGTCATACTGTAAATGATATTAGCTAACCGCCATAATATCAGTCCAGTACGTATCCGAGCTTTAAGACTGGGAATATACATTTATATATCTCCGAAAGGTTATGACCTACATAGCAAAGTGCCCGAACGGCTGCGCCAACTTCAAGGGTGATAGTGGCACTGTTTGGGTTAGTGAGTACCCATCTTTACTATCAACTTTTTCATCTTGAACAGAACTGAACAAATGCCCACTGACAACAGAGATTGATCAAGATTCGTGTACGTCACTTTTGGTGTCTGAGTCAATCGTACATTAAGCTCAGTCATTTCCTTTAGACCACAACAGCAGCGCTCGTTCATCCTACCCTTGGGGAGAGAACCTCCTCCATCTTAATCCTTCCGTATATAAGGTGACCATTCCTGCTGGGCTTGTCAACGGCGAGTATATTATCCGTCATGAGGTAAAACCCTCCCAAAATGCTATAATCTAGTCAAATAACATAAACGCGTCACCTACAGATTCTTGGTCTCCACGTCGCCGGAACCTACATGGGGGCGCAATTTTATCCAAACTGTGTTCAAGTCAAAGTTACCAATGGTGGAAGCGTAAACCTCCCCAACGGCATTGCGCTCCCTGGCGCGTATGATCCCAATGACACACAGGGCGTACTTGTACAGCTGTGGCAGATACAAGCAGGCCAGGTACAATACACCGCACCTGGAGGAAAGGTTCTCCTTGCGTGAGTGATCTTGGTCTTTATAAGAATGTATTTGACTAATGTCAACTTTGTTAAAGTGGGGGCACAGGAAGCTGGGGTACCGCCACATACGGTAACTGAAAACACAATGCGATGAACGGGAAGTAGCAGAATAGGGTGCGTACGATAAAGCAATTAAGCCTCTATCTTCCTTCTCACATGCTGCGGAATAGGCACGTTGTTCTAGTCTTTTTGCACTCCAAGTTTCTCTAGGCATTGCCGAGGACTAGTATGTATACTATTCGCGGTACTTGCATACGACCTATTTAGCACTGCATTTCTACTGGGAAAAAGATTCGGATTCTTTGTTTTGTATATTCATAATGCTATTTTCACCGAACGTTATGAGCATTGGATAGCTATTCCAGTAAAGTAAGGAAGCTAACCGGGGAATGCGATTGACATGGAAGTTGAACACAGTGGAAGAAAGGCTGGACCACGTGACTTCATATTATCCTCTCACTTCTTGCGATGTACCCATCACTTGCACGTTTGGCACAAAGCGCATCCGCCGTGAGCGGTATTCCGTTCAAGCGTGCACAACTTGGTCTCTTTCACGGTCAAACACGCTCTTCGGGGAACAACGTACCTCACTCAAAACACAAGACACGCCGTACATGGCTTCCGAATATCCAGAATAAGCATCTGTTCTCAGATGTCCTCAGCCGGAAGATCGAGATCAAAGTTACAGTCAAAGCTTTGAAGACAATGCGCAAAGTACGTGTGTAGCATAGTTACATGTTGTCGGTGAATTAAACTTGGATAAAGTACGGTGGTCTTGACCAATACCTCCTCCGGACGAACTCGGACCTACTTGGTTTCGAAGGGATGAGGTTGCGCCTTCAAGTGGAGGAGGCACTGAAAGCGAAGCAAATTTTAGAGAAGGACGCCACGAGTATGGCAAATTCTGCTTGACAATGTGTTTGGTACGTCTCGTATCATCGTTATACACGCTGGCAAACAAGTTCACTGCGAGCTATAGTATTATACCTCTTGCAATGATAAATTAAACTTTTAGACTCGTTTGCGCTTGATTTGTCTCTCACGCGTAATCACCAGGACGTTCTAGTGTGGCTATGGGAACTGCTATTAGGATGTTAATGCTGGTGCTCGTTGAAGAAACATCGACAGCCATGGGATTGCACACCTGATTTTTGTCTTCAACTCCCTCTTGTAGTACCAATTAGAGACAGTCGATCCCAATATTCCTCTCAGAGCGCCCCACCTATGTTTAGTATTAGGGGCGATTTCTAGACACCATTTATTTACACACACACATATACTCCGTATTAACCTTGAGGGAATATTAAAACGACATTAATGATATTACATCAAATAAGTATTGAGTATTGCTGATGTACGTTGTGGAGCTTCGGAACCAATTCTTCTTTTGTGACCCTCACGCGGCTTCCGCGATTTCTCCACCGCTACCCAACAGACTACAACAACAATGTCGTACAAGACCTCCAAGGAGGCATTTGTATCCGGAGCCAGCGGCTCTACACTCATGCATATTAATCTAGTATCGTCGAGTGCCCTCGTTCGTGTGTTCTCAACTTGATTCCAACGAATGAGCCCGCCTCACAAAAATCCTCCAAGTTGCTAGGCCTCCCTCGCTTTGCACGGCGCCCTCCGCACTCGCTTTGACCTGCGCAGGGCGGGTCTCATTTACGATTTTGTGCTACTTGTGCTCCCACTTCTTCTTGCCTTGACAGTTTTCGCGGAGGCTCCCTCGTATTTGGTGCTTGGACTGCTTGCGCCAACAATACTCCTACTTCAGTTTCCTGTACGTGAAGAGGGAACACCTCTGCCAGCATCGGGCTATGAGCACGCAGCAGTGAAAGAGAAGGAAGAGGCAGCTCGCGCGAGGCTCTCTGCAGAACAGGGGGGAGGAAGCGCGTTTCCTCCGCTGCCTGCGTTGACCGTCTACCGGGCGCACATGATGCTCATGACTATTCTCGCAATCCTCGCTGTGGACTTCCCCATCTTTCCTCGCGCACTTGCGAAGTGCGAGACGTACGGCGTGTCTGTGGTGCGTCTACCTCGCTGTTACAGCTGTAGTCCTCAGCGAACAGTGATTGATTGTATTGTCCTCAGATGGATCTCGGTGTAGGGTCGTTCGTTTTCACACAGGGGGTCGTATCCGCCATCCCGATACTCAAGGATCCACGCTACTTGCACGCGCCCGTGCTTCCAAAGATCGCACACGTTGTGCGGAAGACGCTTCCTGTCCTTGTCTTGGGACTGATTCGCGTGGCTTTAGTCAAAGGCACCGATTATCCTGTACGTATTATTGGTCGTATGACCACAACACGAGCTTTGGGTAACAATTTGCGTGTGCATTGACAGCCTTTTGCAGGAGCACGAATCGGAGTACGGGAGGCATTGGAACTTCTTCATCACACTTGCGATCCTGCCCGTGCTGCAGGTCACGCTCCATCCGGTTATCGCACACGTGTCAATCTCTGCGATTGGGGTGGTGGTGACTATTGGTAAGATTATCTTGCTTATGTTATGTTTCGTCTGGCCTCATGTCATTTCAATTCAGTGCATCAACTTGCACTATCGTATTTGGGAATGGCCGACTACATCATTCACGCACCTCGTTCTAATATCATCGCAGCTAACAAGGAAGGTATTGTTTCACTCGCAGGTGCACTTCGGTTCAACCTTCTATTGCTTCGGTCTCACTGATATAAATATAGGCTATCTGAGCATACATCTTCTCGGGCTCTCCGTGGGGGTGCTGATGCTGCCGCCATCGCCATCCTTCTTCCGTCGGCAGCTAAATATATTGACAACACCTAAGAAGGACAAAAAAGCCCTGTCACTGTCCATGCCGAGGGAGAACGATAAGACTGGTATTGAGCTGTTCTCCTACACCGTAGTATGGTGGGCCCTCCTGGGATTATCGAGATTCCTGGGTGTTGGTGGTGGCGTTTCGCGGAGGATGGTTTGTCACCCGAGCTTCCATTCGTAATCACATCACTTACATACACCTTAGGCTAACGCACCTTATGTGTTTTGGGTGGCGGCATACAATTCGACCTTCCTGGTTGGGTATCTTGTACTAGATTTGTACTTTGCGCCAGCGCGAACGGTCTACTCCCCGACGTCAGGGCTCAAGGTCCAGAGCCGGGCTCTCCCGCCCGTGGTCCTTCCAGCCCCGGGTCTTCTCGAAGCGGTTAACAAGAATTCACTGTTGCTGTTTTTGCTCGTACGTCCACACCCCAGCCCCGATTCTCTCGCGTGAGCGTTGTCAGCGCTAACATTCGGTTGGGGCAGGCTAACGTCGCCACTGGGTTGGTGAACCTCTCTATGCAGACTATGTACGCCTCAGACGTCCGTGCCATGGTTGTTTTAACCGTGTACGCGTTTGGCGTGTGTGCGGCGGGATGGACCTTCCGGCGAAGACGCTTGTGGCGACTGTGACGATGACACGCGGCTTTCATGCGGGGACGCTTTTCTTCGGGACGGATCCGGACTGCAGTGGTGATGCCATGAGGCGAACGATTGGGTTAGATAGCACTCCGCACCATTACTACGACTTCACAGCCTAGGCAAATGATCACATCTTCACACCGGCCGTTGTATGTTCGGACTGCGAGGAACCTGTATATATAGCTGTGATGAAGCGGTACGTCGTTGGGGTTGCGCCGCGTCAGGGATTCGATCATAAACGCCTCTGCTGACGGCAACTCGGGATCCACCATTCCCCCATCACGCTCGCCGTCACTACCGTCTACAGCATTGCACTCTCCCTCTCCCTTTCCCTCATACTCGCGACATGCCACCACATCCACGCCGAAAATGACATATTCATCCTCCTCGAGTTCAACCAACACTCCCAGACCTTCAGCGGCACCGTCCCAACGCTCAGTCTCGGCTAGCTCCAACCTGACTCGCGGCGGCGGCGGCAGCGGCAGCAGCAGCAGCAGCCTCACCACTGGCGGACACAGCAGCGGCCTCGGTGCCAAACTTGCCTACCTTCTCCCGCGACATGCTCAGTTCCACGTCCGGCTCACCATTCACGAAATATCCTCCGTCCCACTCGTACACGGATCGTTCGCAGCGCGCTGGCGTTTCAGGCACGTCCGCAGCGCGAACGGCAGCGGAGCAGGGGGAGGTGTCTTTGCAAAAATGCGTGGCTCGTCACGCGACCTTGTTGGCGCAGGCGCCAGCAGTACAGGTACGGTTCCCGGCGTCGGGCGGAGGTGGAAGGGCAAGGGCAGAGCGGCGGCGACGGATGAGGCAGGGGCGAGCCCGAAGAAGGTCCCAGAACCGAACGGGATCGTCATCAACGTCGTCGACGCCTCTCCGGACGAGCCCGGTTCACAGGTGGAGCTATCTCCGACGGAGAGTTCGCATACAGATGATTTAGAGAGCGAGGAAAGCTACTCGCAACCGCGCGGTGGCAGCCCATATCTCTCAGCCGACGCCGCAGCCTCCTCTTCGTCACTGCGCTCTCTTGGCGGCGACCAATCCAACTCGGAAGGGCGGGGACAAACACAGTACTCATCCTTGGAGGACCATACGGCTAGCTGGGAGCAAGATGTGGACGTTGTCGTTCAGATGGGTATCGCTCGTGATACCCATGACCTGCTTCCCAACGAGTTGAAAATCGTCGTGCAACAGGTATTTGGAATGCTTAGCTTCATTTTTATTCCTCCAACTCATCCTTGTGGTCTATAGTATTCTGCACCAGGTGGCACCGACGTTCCCCGGAACCCTCATTTTGGCGCCGTCTACCTCAACCTCGCCGAGTACGCAAATAAGGGACCTATCACACGAAAGCACCTCCTGCGGGAAAGCAAGACGAATGCCCTACTCAAAGTAAGCCTTCCTCATTGCATCTTTTGCTATCGCTCATTTTCAAATATAGCTCACTATCGAACTCCAACACGTCGGTGGCGAGAAACGCTACGTGGCACCCCCTCTTCGGAAGGAGGTCATGGCGGGCATCACCGGCCTGCTCACTTCCGAGCGCCTTCGCTCGACGCCGCTCCCATTCGCTGACCCTGCCCCGGTGTTATCATCAAACCGCTCAGGATCTTCCTCCTCACTCTCAGGTTCTGGCTCGACACCTTCAATACACGTTCCCTCCGTCTCCTCTTCCACGAATATGGCACCCTTTGCCTCCTCCCGCCTGACCGACTCAGGCCCCGGAACCACGCGTGATCTTATCGAGGCGCTCTTCAACCCCGCCCCGAGCGCAGACGATGCGCAGACGCCCTTTACTTACTTCGACCCCGATGCGGCCCCCGCAGATGATGCAAGCCTAGCGGATAGCGCCTCCCTGTCTGAAGCGCGCAGTATCGATACGTCTGGCTCTGCAGCCCCCTCGGATGCCCTTGCCCAGAATAGCGCATCGATGGACTCGAAGAAGCATTGGTGGCGTGCACGCCCGCGCCGACGGCAGACGGAGTACCCCGCTCCTGAAGTCCACGACCCGTCACCACCCCCGCCGCCACCACAACCAAAACTGACCAACGCGTTTATCCGAGTGGCCTCGCCACTCCCCATCCGTGGTGGAACAACGTTGAAGATGGCCGGCGGTGGCCCACCTCATCCGCGACCAACTCTTCTCAGCGCTAAAACAGGCTCAGAAGGCTTTGTGACCATCACTGCCAGCACGGCGTAGATGGCCCATAGCTAAGGACTTTCTTCTTTGTACCATTGATCTTTACCTTCGCATTCTTTCGACTTTCCTTTTATCACCCCTTCAATCTCTGGATAATCATGTCTCATTCTCATTCTCATTCTGTACTTCTTCAGCCCGCGGCCAAGCGAGCGTTTTGAGCATGTCCTCACGCTTAGACTACCTACTTATTTCATCACATATTCATCGTCACTCCTTTATCATACTGATTGATGTCTAATTCCGCAAATTTGATCCCATCCGCTTTAAATAGTATGTGCACATGGCCGCGATGCATGTCATAGATTCCATATCAGATGGTCACTCACAATTGCATTCTGTCATACTTGCTTAATAATAACCGCAAGTGCCATAGTGGACGGCTCGTGTGTGTACACATAGTTGACGAACGTTCATCCTTTGACAACTGATGTATTTCCTCGTTGAGCGACGAAGGTTGCACGTTTTGGTTGCACATCGGCCACCGACCGGCACTTGGCGTCTCCGGGAGCAGAAAACGCTACGTTCTCGTGATGAAGCCATGCTTGCGTTGACTTCTCGAGTTATAGCTATTGAATTCCTCCACTTCAAGCATTCTCACGGGATCTGAGAAGACTTGAATAACCCAGCCGCTTATGACGACCTGCCAAAGCTGTTTCTGTCCCTTTCTCTTCTCTCACTAGAGAATATCATGGGAGTCACGCGTCCAATCAAACCTCGTCCGAATTCCCAATCTGACAGGTTCTCGTCAGCTTCTTTCGTCCTAAATCACGCAAAAGCATGAACCCTAGAAGCAAAAGGTTTGCATGCCCTGGCTCAAGCCGCGCTATTAGACCAAATTTACTGAGGTCCAGGAAAGCCCTCCTTCGTCTTCGATCAACTTCGACAGTTCGCTCTTCATTGAGTACCATGTGGGGCACAATCCGTTTTCCCTCTCGCAGGCGAACAGACGAACGTTCAGCTCGTCAGAGAGCCCTGAGAGGTTGACATATAAAAGCGCATCCTCAACTTGTGGTTCATTAGTTCGCCTTACACCTACCTGGACGACATGCTCGCTGCTGCCCTTCTCGCGTTCGCATTTCCCTTGGCGCGGGCTGCGCTGCCTGATTACGCGCTCAAGTACGCACCGTACGCTTACTTGGACCAGTCAGAGGGCTACTGGCCATCAGACATCACAACACACCTTCAGCACGTCACTCCCCAACGAAACCACAGCGCCCTTGCGAGCTCGGTCACACTTGCCGAGCTGTCTTCCTATGGATCAGACGTGTTCCTCACGTCCAAAGACGACGTGACGGATGTTGACCAACCGACAGAAGACTGGCTCGTCTCAAATTACGGCAAGCCAGCGAGTGGAGGCAAGTCCGCCGCGCCTGCCACCATTATCGCTGTACAGAAGGCCAACGGAATTGTCGATGTTTTCTATTTCTTTTTTTATTCTTGGGATCTCGGGAATCCGTAAGTATAACTCATCAAACGGCATTAACCGAATACTTACTAGGCTTGCTGTGCCACAGTTTTATTGGCATCCGCTTCGGCAACCACGTCGGCGACTGGGAGCATCAGATGGTCCGCTTTGTTAATGGAGTCCCAAGTCATGTATACCTTTCAGCACATTCGGCGGGCACTGCCTATACCTTTGCAGCGCTGCCCAAGGCATCCGGCACACAGCGTCCAATCACATATATTGCTAAGGGTACTCACGCCAACTACGCCACCAAGGGCGAGCAGAAGTATCCTATCCCTATTATCGGACCTATTAGCGACAACACAAGCCCAGGCTTTTATTGGGATGTGACCCAGAACTACCGCGGGTACTGGTACGACCCGGCAGCAAATACATTCACATCGGCTGGTGGTGTTGGCATAGGAGGCGCGGCGCAAGCAGCAGGCGAGACTGCTTCGTGGTTGAATTTCCAGGGGAAATGGGGGGACGACACCCCTGCCAACGACCAGGGGCAACAATACTGTATCAGCACCGAGTGTCACTATGTTGCTGGCCCAACAGGTACGCCTCTTCCAAGAACTTGCTCCCGTGTTGATTGACATCCATTGCTGTCATTTAGGTCCGATTGCCAAAAACCTCGGCCGCTCAGCTGTCTGCCAGGATGAATCGAAATGCAAAATTTCATCGTCTGCAAAGTCGGTTCCAGTTGGAAACGTGGAAGCGCAACTCGCCCAAGTTGCGAAGCAGTTACAGGAAGCAGAAACTCGCGGGTTGACACGTAATATTACATTTGTGTAGACGACCTGATATTACTTGACCAGTGACTATCAGTATATCCTTATGAGCGTGACGGATAGAGATTGCATCTAGGCATATGGTGGCTTTATAGCTGGCTATTTATGAGCATATCAACATGACTTGCGCTCGCGGGTAGAGACAGAAAACAGTGGAGTTGGATTGGTTGTGAGCGATGCCGTGGTTGAAAGCACTGAGTGAGGATCGTGAATGGAAAGGATCGACCCGGCCACGTGAAATCGGAGCCGCGGGACGTCTAATGAAAAAAATCTAACGCGAATCTCATCTTTTTCTCTGACCTCAATTTCGTTGCTCATACGATGCCTTTTAATTATGTTATCGGTTAGTCCTGACATGACTTTACTTTTGAAGCTGCTCCCATGTTCTGAACGAATTGGCGAATAGAGCACATGGAAGAGGACGACGAGACTCCAAAGGCACTCCCCAACTGGGTCGAGCTCGAATACAAAGTGCGAGGAGATACCTATAACCAAGTGTTCGCTTACTCATGAATATAAACAAAGCAAATGCGTGCATTAGCAGGCCCATCTTCTCAAGTACATTTTACACACCTCTCCAAAGCTGCCGCGGATTCGCTCTCCGCCTCATTTGGTTCACAAGACACATTGTCAGCCGAACTTGCAAGGGGCACCGCTCATCGAATCGGAGTGTTGGAGTTGATGAAGCAAGAAAATGTCGATATCCAACGGGTCTGCCTGCTTGACCCCCGGGCCAAGGATGAGTTGACCCCATCAGACGCGGATATATTTGACTGGTTCCTTTTTGGGGTAAGTCCATGGAGTACTATGCGGACTGTTGACCTGAATTTTGTATAGGGTATTCTTGGTAAGAACCAATGTTAGACCTATAAGGCCTACTTCTTGGCTGCTTAAAGCGCTGTGCAGGTGACGATCCGCCAAGAGACCGGACCTCGGAACTTCGCGTCCTCGGCTTCCCTGGACGTCGCCTCGGGCCAGTTCAGATGACCACAGATACGGCGTTGGGTGTCACAAAAATTATTGTGGATGATAAAGGTACGGCTATCAATATCGACCATATCTCCTGTTCCCAACATATATACTTTAGTTCCAATGGAAAAGATACCCTTTGTCGTGCGTTGGACTTTTAGAAAGACCTAGCCCTTCTCCTCAGGATTTTTTTAGGATCATCCAACAATTGTTTTCAGCAAACAAGAGTCGGTAGAAATGCCTTTCCGTTCGTGCTTTTCTTTTTCTTTGCCCCAGTGCGTCGCATAGTCAACTGGATCTAATCCATCTGCAGGGTATATCGTTGATGAAAAAGGCCAACCAAAGCTTCCGCCAGGAATGCGAGAACACTTACAAGAGGATCTTAACAAAGCTTTTGATTTCTGAATGCATTTTGTATCGATGTCTATTCTTGTTAACATACACGAGCCTATGTTATATCTATATTTTATAATTAACTGCTTAATAGAGGCCGACTAGCTCAGTTGGTTAGAGCGTGGTGCTAATAACGCCAAGGTCGTCGGTTCGATCCC
>JAZHGK010007223.1:0-10538 GCA_037855215.1 Waitea zeae
TTGCTGAAGCTGAGGCTTTCTGCCTCGGAAGTCGAGCTGTGAGCTATATTGATGCAGCGCATGCCCATCTTTCCATGAGCTTCTTGTTTAGAGATGTAAAATGAGCCTGAGCATCGGCTAGCATCGGTCACATAGTCGATGAAAGATGCATGGTAGATGAATACAGCACCGGCAGACTCTTGCTCCTCAACGACAACTATCGCCAAGAGTTGCTTAAGATCAAGCTGAACAAGTTCCTCATCAATGCCAAGTAGTGCAGCCAAATCAGAGACAGTAAGTGGTTCAAACAACACAACGAGCATCTCCAACAGGGATCGAATCCTTCCCAATACTTTATTATGGTCATGGGTGTTAGGGCCTAGCGCATTCTGTAGTATACCCTCATACAGTCTATCCAGCGTTTTGTGAGGCGATATGGACTTATCACCCTCTTTTAGATAGAGGATCTCTTGCAGCCTATCTTTAGGAAGAAATTGTGAAGTATCCAGCCACGCAACGACTGTAGCAGCATATATGAATAGGTTACCCGCACGCTCAACAAGTTTGTCGACGTCGTCATCGGTGTACCAGTGAAGCTTTATCGATCGACTTAAGCTAATCCTTTCAAGCTCAACCTTGAGATATCGTCGGATGTCCTCAGCGACTTTGGTTTGCTCAACATCGTGAAGCTTAAGGTTTTCGGCAGCAACTGCTTCAAACATGGAACTTATGGAGGGGGTAATCCGGCTGGTGATAAGGAGTCTAAGCTTGTCTGGATATTGCGATGCGAGGTTCAAGAGCGTAGGAAGAAGTCGGCCACCCTCAAAGCCGTCAATCCTATCGCACTCATCCAGTGCATCAACCATAAGGACGATTGGGTGCGTGATTTGTGATATCGCTTGAGCTACCGGTGTAGAGAGTAGCACCTGAACCTGTAGTTCAACTGATTTGTCCACTACTGCCGGCTGCTCACGTATTGCGGAGCAAATATGCTCACGCAGCGCTGGATGGTAGTATGCGAGCTGGTATGCAAGAGAGCGAACTATGCTCTGCGGGTTGCGACGATCGGCGGCGTTGACCGAGGCAAAGAAGCAAGCGCCGAGGACGCCGAGCTCGGCAAACCGTTCGCTCAGCGTCTTCATGATGGCAGTTTTGCCAGTGCCGGCAAGACCAGAGAGCCAGAAGATTGACCGAGAAGTGAGACCACGGTCTTTGGCCCATCGCTCGATAAGGTCGATGATCTCGACTCGGGTGTCCTTGGTGCAGCCTCGCGGGGCATGCTGGCTGTCATAGCAGGCGTCGTTGACTGGCCGAAGTTCCTTCAGCAGATCTAGTAGGAATCTCAGTGAAACGCTTGAGCAGTCAGAGCGACGAACTCACTGCGTTGTTCGCTCTTCATCTGTTCGTTCTTAACGTGCTTGATGTCTCCGAGGGCGACCATGTGTGCCTCCGCCTGGGAATGGTTGGTCGATTAACATATATTCACGAGAGGTAAATTATTCTGGCGATAAACATACTCCAAGTCTCTCCAAAACGTGGGTCAAACGCTTATCAAGTCCTTGTATTTCCTCTTTATGGTCTTCTCGGTAGTACAACGCCGACAGGTATGAACGCTGGGCACGACTGCCAGTCTTCTGAACGAGCTCTCCAACCAAGCTGGATGTGATCATGTCAAAAGTCGCTCGCACAGAAACAAAATCTTTGCGTACTCTTGAAGTTCCTTGATGCTCTCCAGCTGGTCAGTCACCTCCCCAGGCGGCATGGTTCTTGCTTTCTGAATGACAGCTGACGTGCATCGAACAGCTCGATCGACAAGAGCTGCAGTGGCCTTTCTGTTCGATTTCACCATCTGGCCGTACATGTGAGATCAGTGCTGGTCATGACCCGAGATGGGTGTCGGTAAACATGGACGCTCACCTGGGCGATCGAACATCCCTGATAGAGTAGGTCTAGAGCGCCGTCGAGATACTGGCCCGCTACCGGGACTAGTTTGACGAGAGGGCGTAGATCATTAAGGATGGTCACCGCCGTATCGAGACCCATGAGATGCAGAGATGGGTTGGTTGAGTGGGTCTCTGTGATAGTGTTGAGGCGGCGAGTGATATGTCAAGGGACGGAAGTCGAAAGAGGCTTATCAGTCGGAGCGAACATCGTACATCGGGGTCCGGTGGGTCGGCCCGGAGTTGTGATTCTAGGACTGGCCGCGGTGAGGTTGGAGACGCCCAACTCAAGACTGGCTACATTTGCCCATTTCAACGGGTTTCCCATATGGTTCTCGAATCCTGGCCCTTGACCTGGCTTATTCCTTCCCCCGGCCAAAAGCATCCCTTCAATATCTCGATGGTCGCTCGCCTACTTGCTCATTTCACAACTCAGCCTTGCGACTGTATGTCTCTTGGGTACGAAACTCCATCATAATAATCGCGTACTTAGATCATGTGCTAATCTCCCGGTTCGCTCCGCTGTTCTCCCCCGTTTTTAACTTACTTTTACACAGCTTCCTTACTAACTGCTCTGTCTGCACCCACACATATACACTGGACCAGCGGGTGCGCCCATCCTGCACATGGACGTCTTACAATTGGCGATACTGACTCCGCGCGGCTTGCAGGTGCTCGCAAGCAGTCTGGAAGTCGGCGACATGCTGAACCAGGCGGTCTAAGAGACCGTGCACCTCCCCGAGCGCTCCCGTAACGCGATCCCTAGCCCACACCTGGCGGTCAAACATGCGATCCGCGCGTTGAAGGACTCGAGTCCGTCACGTCTCCCAGCGTCACTTCCTCGGGCTCGATGAAGGTATGTTGGCGGAGGCGGCTATGAAGAGGTTGCAGTGAGTGTGAGAAGAAGCATATCTTTTCTCGACAGTGATTAATTGGGCGACGCATTCGAGTCCTGGTGGAAACCCAGGAGTAAATGAGCCGAGCGGCAGAGACCAGCCGGCCGAGGTAGTGGGAGGTGGGCGTGTTTGTCAGTCGGAGGTATGTTCCAAGCTTTATCATGCCCCAAGGCATGAGTATACCTTATCTGACGTCGTTAGGCCCACAGTGTTCTCACACTTGGCATGTGGCTCCCTTAGTGAGGATGCGCATGGTGTCGCGCAGCGAAATGTTCCACACATTCGACCCCTCCTTAACATTTCTGCCATATTCCGATTGTACTATCAATACATTTTAATACATCATTGATGGTGCACAGATGCACTACAAATATACCGTAATGAGCTGAAGATTTTTGTGCGCCGATGCATACGACAATAGTAGTGGAGGGAGCAATTATAAGGAGATGAAAATTTGACGGTTCATACGATACTACGTCCCAGCTCACTGAATGATCCCCACATCGCCTTCAGTAGCTATATGTTCCCACCGAATGTGAACGCCACCAAAGAGGAGGCTGCAAAGCCATCGCGAACGTCACTCACCAATTTTCCACGCATCATCTGCACCACACCAGCCGTCGCAGACACGTGCATGATTGTCATACCCTCCCTCGGCACGCAAGAAGACCCACCGACTACCTCTGCCGACAGCAACACGATCACGTTTGAGAGCGAGACACGCATCGAAGGAGAAAAGAGCGCGAGAGCTGACGCGGAGAGTGCCATCTCGTCCTCCCTCGCCCCCGAGATCAGCAGCGCTGTCGGCGCACTAATAATTGTGTCTGGGGTTGAGACGGCGCCAGAGGGACCGGCGTGGCCCTTCAACGTGGGCCTGGCAGCGAGTTCCAGGCCGACGAGCTTGTACCCCCGGGTAAAGAGGTCAAATCGCGAGAAAAAGCCGAGTGCCCCGCGGACGTCGTTATTGATGTAGGATGTCCCTGCGATGGATGCGTAGTCAGCATGCTGGATATGCTAATGAGTCGGTCACGTGACCTTCCAGAGAGGACTCCATAAGAAAGCACCTTTGACATTGTCAAAGAGGTCAACCGTGAGTGTGAACACAGCCACATCAAGAACGTCCCGCCACCAGCTATTGACAAAGTTGGCATGAAAGCTTAGGCGTGCATCGTCGCCATTCGCAAACACTGTGGGCGTTTTGGAAATGAGGCTCCTCAGAGAACGAGCTGACGAGAATGCAATACTGACCTTGAGCCTTCTGACTGAACGAAAAAGAAATTTCTTAACCCAAACAACCTATGAAAAAATAATATCAGCCTGGACACCCCCATTAGCTTGGCAGGTCGTACACGAAAAGTTCAATAGGGGAGCCATACCTTGTACGGGTGTGACGTCCGACAGTGCCTGAAGTCTGGCGCTCTGCATGAAACGCCATTCAGCTCAAATGGCCCTTCAGCTCCTTGTCCTCAGCCGCCAGCAGAGGGCCGACAAGTCCCACGAAGGAGCTCGCCGACCTCTTCCGGGCCATCTTCCATGGACGCGCCTCCCGCAGCAACTTGCGGTACTCGAACACGCTCATCGTATCGTTCTCAACAAGCAACGCACTCGGTGACTCGACTTGCTTCTGCGCGGCTGATAGCACCAAGCGGAGAGCAGGGGAGGGGGGGGTCCTGAAGTCGGCCGAGGGACGTCAAGTTGCGGGTGAGTACCGCATACTCATATAAGCTGAAAGACGCATCTAGCTGGCTGATCTTCAGTGTCCAGCGCACCAGCAATGAACGTCATGTGGCTCGTATGGGCCGTCAGGAACTAGATTGAGCCAGACGAAGATGTCCTGGTTGGAGACGTTGGACTCTTTGGACGTGATGCGGTTCTGCAGGTCGGCGATCACGCGCAGGCTGGGCGAGAAGGCGATGAGGTCGAGCGTACTAGGGTGGAGGCGTTGGAGGTGGTACGCCTCGACCGGGATGAGGTAAATCAGGAGGTCTTATGTAAGGTTGCGGGAGGTGTGAGATGAAGCGATGGCAGTTGGAGTTTGCCATAGGTATATCCTGACGTTGTCGATCCCATCCCAACGATACGACTGTGGTGTTCAATGGCTGTTTTCTGATTAGATAGCTTGTCATCGGTCTATATTTTTTTATGGAAAACGGCAAGCACGCACCTTATTCCTGTCTACACAAGCAACATCAAGCGCTCGTTCCCTCCCAAAGCCTTCCAGTGCAAGGCAGGAGTGAAAGCCACTCGTGTCCCGGTGTCTGACTGGACGTGTGGGCCCCCGGCGCCGGGCGCCCCAGTGAGATCAACGCAGCTCTGCACGAATTGTGTGTGTGTGTGTGTGTGTGGCTGAAGATACGCAACAGTTGCGTTCGTGACCTGTGGGAAGAAGACGAAGAGGACGGCGGGCGTCGTTCGTGAAGTGTGTTGTAAAGTGCGCGGGAAGAAGCCGCCAGAACGAAGGGAGTATCCTCAAAGGAGAGTTCGGAGGCGAGGTGTCGAACAAATCTGCGTCTTAGGTATCGCCTCTTTGGTGCTGAATAGAGGATCTGACAGGCCGTGTTTATAAGGTTCCGTGTGGAGGAATAGGACGCGCGCTGCGTGGGCAAGGCCAAATCACCCGACAAATACAGGCATCCCGTGACTGTCCTTATTGAGAGAGAGAATATCCCAGACAGGATATAGGCGGAGCTCCCTAAGAATAAAGTCGGCGTCAAAGACGGCTAGCTGAACTTCGAAGGTGATGCCGACTGACAAGGCAAGAGGGCATGCCCAGCGACGATTACGCGCGCCACGCAGGAATAGCGTGCGTAGCAGCGCTAGCGGCAGCGCGTGTATGGTTCATGTGAGTGAGTCTCTCGAAACGATCGAGGTTGAACGGAGGTGGTTGAGGAGGACAGAAAGTGCAGAGAAGCGAAGTGAGGCCGTTGCGGGGACGTCCAGCCTTGTTTTCGGAGTTCGCCGACATTGGCCGCCCCTCGGCCCAGGCCCCTCCGCATGTCACAGCTCATCCCACCGGACATCTCCAGCCCTCCTCCGCTTCTGATAAGCCGCTCGTAATTCAAAACACTCGTCCTTCCCTCTCTGGATGTCGGCTTTCCATTCATCTTCTGAACGGATTCCACTTGTGAACTCGACCGCATCTCTCCCAAAGCCTTCGACGTCACTCAAACGTAACCGTCGCCCTTTTCGCGCCCCTTCTCAATGCGCCCCATCGACCGCTCTCTACAAAGAAAAAACGCCCGAACGCCCGCCAGCTTCACCCACTGCGCGTGTCCTCCAGTCGGCGACTTCGAGGCTCCCGATCCCTTTCGCCTGTCTGCCACTCGCCCTCTCGCTTCTCTGCTCTTGAAACACAACCATCTGCAAGTTTACATTTCACTATGGACGAATTGATAACGTGTCTAACCCAGTATAGTACATAATGTAACAAGGTTACACAGGAGTCGCAAGAAACATATATGAATGGAGTATGAGAATGCATAGAGAAAGTAAAGATCATAAACCGAGACCTGGATCCACTGCTCCTTCTAAAGCTAATATAGCACGAGAACTAGGAAGTGGTGATCTGCTCGGAAAGTTGCTTGCTTTCAAGCACGGCAGCTTCGTCATTCGCTGCTTTTCCGTAGTTCTCGAGATATAACGCCAAGTTCCGCACGCAGCGAGGGTAATATGGGTGTAAAATGGGACAGATCGCGAGAGCTTCTCGTGAGTATTGAATGGTCTCAGCAAGCAAGTTGGTGTCTCTGCTGATTTGATAGAGCGCCCAGAGGAAGCGTGAAAGGTTGAAGAGCGAATACCCACGGTTGGGATCCCCAGGCGGACGAAGCTCCAAACAGTCTCGCGCAAGCTGAACGGTCTCCTGAATCAATGGCAGATCTCCCGTGCGCTCGTATAGCGCGTAAAGCCCAGCTGACAGATTGGCGAGAGAAAGTTGTCGTTGGGGATGTCCAGGTGGACGTAGCTCAAGCGCTTCTCGCCCGAGCTGGACACATTCTGCAAGCGCTTGCTGGTCTCCCGTGCGCTCGTAAAGAGATAGAAGCCTGATGGCAATGTTGTTAAGTGAATGATGTCGATGAGGATGGCCGGGTGGGCGTAGGTCAAGCGCCTCTCGGCCAAGCTGTATGGAGTCGTTAAGCGCCTGTTGATCTTCTGTGCGCTCGTATAGAGTGAAGCGATAAGAAGAAAGGTTGTCGAGTGAAATATTTCTCTGTGGGTGTCCAGGCTGACGAAGCTCAAGCGCTTCCTGCTCGAGTTGAATAGCTTCCTCGATTACTTGCTGATCCCCCGTGCGCAGGTATAGAGAATGAAGCGAGAGTGCGAGATTGTCAAGTGAATAATGGCGATTAGGGTGCCCAGGTGGTCGCAGCACAAGCGCCTCTCGACCAAGCTGTATTGCCTCTTCAAGCGCTCGTTGAGATCCTGTGCGTTCGTAGAGAGAGAAATAGTAAGTGGCGAGATTATCAAGAGCACTCTGTCGATCAGGATGACCCGGTGGCCGTATCTCAAGGGATCCCCGCCCAAGCTGAATGCATTCTTCAAGCGCTTGCTGATTGCCTGTGCGTAGGTATAGTGAATGGAGCCTGAGAGCAAGATTGTTAAGTGAATGATGTCGATTTGGATGACCGGGGGGGCGAAGTTCAAGTGCTTCCCGACCAAGTTGTATGGATTCTTCGAGTGCTTGCTGATCGCCTGTACGTTCATACAGAGAAAAGCGATAAATTGCAACATCGTCGAGGGAGTCATGTCGGTCAGGATGACCAGGTTTACGCAATTGAAGTGTTTCCCGCCCCAGCTGGATACACTCTTCAAGCACTTCTCGATCTCCAGTACGCAAATACAAAGAATGGAGCATGAGCGCAAGATTTCCAAGTGAATAATGACGATCAGGATGTTCCGTTGGGCGTAACTTTACCACTTCTCGGCCAAGTTCGATTGACTTATTCAATGCTTGCTGATCTCCTGTACGTTGATACATAAGGATAAGTGAGAAAGCTAAATTTCGAAGCGAAAGATGTCGATCAGGGTGCTTTGGAGGCATTAACTCTATCACTTGTTGATCAACAGAGATCTTCTCAAGAAGAAGATCTTGGTTCTCCATTTGGTTAAGTTGAAGATTGAGTAGAGATGATAAGTCCCCGAGAAGCTTCAAGTCCTTATTTTTATATTGGGAGCACATGAGTCGAACTTCTTCTATTGCCTTCATGATATGTCCTGATGCGGCATGTGATCGACTAAAATGGTTGTAGTAGCTGTCGTGAGCGTAGCGAAGCAAGCTTGGGCTGATTCTGTTATTGCTGAGGCTGGTATTCTCCATGCCGAATCCACGATTGTGAATCATGTTCAAGCAGCGTGCACCCATTTTACCATGAGCCTCAGATTTGGAAATGTGAAACGTATTTGAACATCGGTGAGAATCTGTCACAAAGTCTATGAAGGACGCATGGTAGATAACTGGGATGGATGTCTGTTCTTTTTGCTCGATAGTGATCACAGCTGATAGCTGCTCAAGATCCAGTCGTACTAGTTCCTTGTCCACATTAAGTAGTGTGGCCAAATCCGATACACAGAGTGGCTCAAACATGACAACAAGTGCTTCCAACAACGACCGAACTCTCTCTAGCACCTTTTCGTGGTTACTCGACTTATTACCCACAGTATTTTCCAGGATTTTCTCATATAATGTGTCGAGTGTTTCATGAGGTGATGTCAAGCTGTCACCCTCCTTTAGAAGGAGGATTTCCTGCAGCCGTGTTTGAGGGAGAAAACGTGGATCATCAAGCCATGTAACAACTGTGGACGCATAGATGAATAGGTTGCCTGAACGTCTAACAAGTTTGTCGATATCTTCATCGGTGTACCAGCTTGAAGATTTCGCTGGATGATTTAAAGTGATTCGAATGAACTCGGCCTTGAGATATCGACGGATGTCATCAGAAATTTTGCTTTGCTCTATCTCATGAAGTTTAAGACTTTTTGCATCAGTAGTCTCAAACATAGTCTTTATGGAGGAAGTAAGCCGGCTGGTGACAATGAGCTTGAGCTTGTCTGGGTATTGGGATACCAGAGCTATGAGCACAGGAAGAAGCTGCCCTCCCTCAAAGTTGTCTATTCTATCACACTCGTCCAGCGCGTCAATCATGATTACGATTGGATGATTAACCTGTGGCAAAGCATGTGAAAGCGGCTTTGAGAGTAATGCCTGCACCTGTAGTTCGATCGTCTGATCCACCACTGCAGGCTGTTCCCGGATCGCAGAGCAAATATACTCGTACATTACTGGATTATAATATGCAAGCTGGTATGCGAGAGAGCGAACAATGTTTTGAGCATCATGACGATTGGCAGCTCCATTGATCGATGCAAAAAAGCAAGCGCCAAGCACACCAAGCTCAGCAAAATGTTCGCTCAGTGTCCTCATAATGGCTGTTTTGCCAGTGCCAGCCAAACCAGAAAGCCAGAAGATTGACTGGGGAGTGACGCGATCTTTGGTCCATTGTTTGATAAAATCGATAACCTCAACTCGAGTATTCTTAGTGCAGCCACGCGGGGCATATTGATGGTCATGACGGGCGGAGCTGACAGGTCGAAGTTTCTCTAGTAATGCTAAAGAAAACATCAGAAAAACATAACGCCTGTAAGAGTAAAAAAAAAGTACCTTGTTGCTCAGACTTTATTTGAATATTCTTCATTTGTTTAACGTCACCAAGAGTGACTAACTGTGCCTCCATCTATAAATCGTAGTCAGTCAGTCGCTGTATAGAAGAGATACTAAATTAACGATTAGCACTTGCCTCAAATCGCTCCAAGACGTGGTCTAAGCGTTGACTAAGATCTTGAATTTCCTCTTTATGTTCCTCTCGGTATACCAGTGCTGACAAATATGAACGTTTTGCGCGGCGCCCTGTCTTGTCAACAAGTTCTCTGACTAGCCTATATGTGATGACGTCAAATTTGGTCCTGGAAAATATGAAGAATCTGTGTTTACTCATGGAGCTCCCTGATGCTATCTAGCTGGGTCGTCACATCCTCAACAGCTATGACTCTTGTTTTCTGAGCGATGAGCATTGTGCATCGGACGGCTCGATCAATAAGAGCCGCGGTAGCTTTCTTGTTCGATTTTACGGTCTGGTCGTAGATAAAGGACCAACATGAATCATATCCCACCGGAATTTATGCTTAGTAATAAGGAGGCATACCTGAGCATGTAAGCATCCCTGATAGAGCAGGTCTACGGCGCCCTCAATGTATTGGCCAGCTACGGGCACCAGCTTAACAATGGGGCGCAGAGTCTCAAGAGTGGCTACTGCATAGTCGAGACCCATGAGATACAGCAGTTATTCGAACGGGTTGGCCTTGATGATTTTAGTCGAGGTAACTGAACCGGAGGGAATGCCAGAGACTCGGAAGTGACCTCGGGAGTCGGCCATTTCAATCGTCACGCTTATGGTGGTGAACATGTGATTGCCTCGAGGTTCGGCGTGCCGGCCCGGGCTATAACATATAGTACATACATAAAAACCTCGGAGGCTGTCAACAATCATGTGGCCAACTGACCCAGTGGGAGTATCTCATTATTTATGGGGAGAGGTGTACGCACAACTATACAACTTTGAATGCACATACCACGTCGAAATTGTAGATTTAGAGTTAGTGTATATGCTGTAGTCTTGACTCCCGGGTGAGGCCCGAGAAGTCGAAGGGTTTGTTTCTCTCACAGGCGCGC
>JAZHGK010007228.1:0-22511 GCA_037855215.1 Waitea zeae
AAATACTTATTTTAACTTTAGCTGTAATTCTTATTTGGTACTTTTTTTGCAGAAGGCCCCCTGAATGCTGGAATTGTGGAAACAGTAAACTTGTGATCTACCCCTTTTTGCTTGTGGCCAATCTTATGATGTTATCTTGTCACATCACTATGCACTAAAATGTGGCTGAAGCAAAAGCCATTAAAGATTGATTAGATACTTGCATGAATATAATGTTTACATAGATCAACATATCCAATAATATCATTTTCTAGTGTTTATTAAAAATAAAAGTAAATTCATTATTATATTCAATTTTAAAATGAATATAGACAGTATAGTATACAGTACACAGTTTAAAACTGTTTACTGTTTACAAAAAAAAGGTATACATAAACAGTATAGTTGGAGCCTTACGCAAATTCGTCAAGAACTCGGACGCATGCACCACTTTAATTAACCCCCCCCATTTCCGGCATTTTCCAGTCACTAAGCCCCTTCAAACTATCAAACCACGGCTTATGTTGCGGAACAATCCTCCGCGAGGCATTCCCCCGTATTTTCAACTCCCAACAAGAGAGAATGTTATGAGTTGAAGTCTGGCGTCTGGCAGCCCTCGGTTACAGACGACAGGGACAAACATGGTCGATTTTTTATGTAGTGAGAAAGCTGAATTGTCAGACATGGACGCATATCGCATCTTCCCCTCAATTACAGTTTAATGTATGTGGTGACTGCGCGACGCAATATGCCAATTCAAGCAGGGCACATGGTAGTGATTCGTTCATGGTGTCAATCAAAATCTATGCTTGTGCAAACCGACATTACAAGGAATGCTTAGAAAATAATCATGTAAAAAACTATCCCACCATGCATTCCACTTCCCTACAGATACAAGGGCGCCTGAACGAACTGCGAGCTCGTTTCGCTTCTCGCAACATCCGAGCACGAACACGCACAAGTAGCAGACGCTCATCCGTCAATCTTCCACCTTGTTTTTTTTTTTTTTACCGCAGAGTCTGGCTCTTCGGCCCTCGGCAAACAAAGATCGCCACACAGCCTACGACCTCGATCTCCACCTCGTCAAAGTAGGGCGTGAGGCCCCGTCGGAGGCCTTCCAAGTCGTCATGGACGTTTCCAAAGATCCCCTTGCTGTTGTAGAAGCTCATGAGCAGCTTCCCGATCCAGTTGTGCGGCACGCCGCGGCCGAGGATCGTCGCGCCATAGAGCGTCGAGTCCGGGCCGGGGACGAGCGCAGGGAGGAGGGTGGCAGCGACGTGGCTAGCCTTGACGGGGAACGTGCTGCCGAGGCAGTGGAGGACGTAGAAGAGGGAGACGGAGTCGAAGCGCCCGCGGAGGTTGTCGGGCAGAGGGCGGAGGACGCTGTGGGTGTGCAGCTCGGGCTGGGGCCCCTTGTACGCGTCGAGGCGCGTGAGCCGGGCGGAGGCGGCAGAAAGCGTGTCCGGGTTGAGGTCGAGGAAGGCGAGCGTCTTGAGCTTGTTCAAGAGTGGAACCGTGCTCGATTGGGCGGGGTAGTAGCCCGTCCCTGCGCCGACGTCGAGGTGGGCGGAGGAGTGCTCGAGATAGCGATTGCTGCGTGAGTTGAGTCCGGCTAGGCGCTCAGTGCGAGTGCGAGAGGAAGAGTGTGGAAAAAGGCGCACAAAAAGGGTGTGAGGACGGATCCGGTGGGACACCTCCACGCGAACGAGTTGGAAACTGGAGGACGGCAACAAGAGAGGTCAATCAGTTCGTAAAAAAAAAAAAGCGCGCTCTCATGTGCCAGCTCGAGACCTACACTTGAGCACCCATAGATCATATAGCCAGAGTTTCCAGCCACTATAGACGGCCGCAGAGGCCTCCATTTCCCGAGCAGGTGCGCCTTCCGCCATGATGGGCACTGGGATAGCTGAGGATTGTAGAAAATCGCTGAATGGGGGTGTTGGACGGCCGAACGGGTGGTAAAAGACGATGGGGGAGAAGCTCGAGGTGCGTGATTACAGCGAATCCTGGCGAAGCTCGACTCTGATTCCGACTCCGCCCAAGTCGGTCATGATAGACGAAATTCAACAGTGACTGTATTTGGGCGTTTGTCACATGTTTTCTCGCGTGGAAGAAAAACACAGGATTCGCATGCATCGCACAGTGGCACTAATATGGAGACAATTGCTCGTCGTTAAATAACAAGATATTATAGACAGCCCCAAAAGTCATATCAGACCCACAAACATATCCTAAAAGTAAACAAAACCCAGCGGTGATATCGTGCAAACGTACTTTCGACCAAATCGACCAACATTCAGGAAATAAATGAGGTGGACGCAAATTATAAATGTGTAACAATGGAGAAGGCTACACAGTAGGAGCGTTAACAAGGCTATATGCGAGCTGTTTTAGTACATACTCTATATCTGCAGAAAGAATCTGGGCTGCACTTACCTTGCATCAAGTATCTGTAGGGCCTTTTGTCCTTTTCGATCAAGCTCGTAGGCGTCATTGATGTCGACTCCTTCAAGACACGAGCGAACCATGTTGGCGTTTTCGAGTGCCGACAAAGTATCCGGGTTTGCTGAAAAGTCCTGCAGAAGGGAGAGTGCATCGATGTAGGACGCGAGTAAAGATGAGAAGAGTAAGTCAGACACTGTGTCATTGGTCAACCATTAATTAACGTGAGTCTGTGAGCGTATATTCAGGTACACTTACGAGCGGAAACTCCTGAAAGGAATTTGCCACGATGCGCGAATTCGATGGAGAACGTTTCGACTCGCTGAAGCGCCGCTCCGTCCCAGCGAAGCAGGTCGAACGTATCGCCATCCGTAGCGAACGCAAAAAGAGGTACGCGACGAGAGGACTCGTCCGGCGGGGACACACTGTGCAGTAGAGATAGGATGCCCGTCAACCGTTCTGACGTGCTCAACTGTGGTGGGAGCGTGAGAGAAACAAGCGTTGTGAAGGTAGGGTCGAGGGAGACCAACGTGTGACGAATGTTGACCGCAAAAGCGGCGCCATCCTTAGCGGGCGAATTCGCAGAAATCTCCTTGATGCGCCCACGAAAGAGAGTGACTACGCCTTGTAGGCACTAGGTAAGGGTATGACCATTAGGAGGGTGTACGTGTCAGAGGGAGGGGAGTGAGAGCGTACGGACAATGTCGATTACACGCATCCGCACTGCGACATCCTGCCGAGTATGCGGCCAAATCTGAGCCAAGCTCGGTAGCAACTGCTGCGCCACACTTGACGGAAGTGGCACCCTCGCCAGAGGGAAGACTGAAACTTCGTGTGCGTGTAGAGGCAAGTAACCGGAGACGGCGGCACGCTTTTCATGGAGCTGAGCTTAGAGACAGTGTGCAGGGTCAGTCAAGCCTCCAAGAATAAGCGTCCACTCTGGTGCGCACCATGGATGTCGTCGTCGTCGTTTTCGGACGTGCGCTTGCGTTTGTACATGGCTCGGGACGGACTGCGTCGGACGACAAGCCTAGGTGCGGGGTAAGTAGCCGGGCTTTCGCCTTTGCTCACACATTCCCGGGGCCTCCGGCATGGTACCAGGCAGAGAGAAGCGCGGCTCACGTGTGCGGAGAACCTCTTGACTTGCGACCTTGCACAATGTGGCCTGCGACTTGCGACTTACTTGCGCCATCCTATGAATGCAGCCCCCAGTGCGCCAACTGTGATCCTTTGCAATCTTAATTAAAAGGGAAAAAAGAACCCAACACAAAATCTTACTGTTGTAGCTGTATGTCAGCTTCTGCCGCGAGGTCGTTGTGAAGAGAACTCATCAAAGTGCGTCGAGAACATGGTGATATCTTGCGGACCATATCACCTATCACCGAGATTTAGCTGCAGGCTGCTTTTGTATGAATGGAGCCCCAAATGGCGTGCTAAAGCCACGTAATCGTTGCGTACAGTCTCGAGCCGCCGCTGAGGTCAATCGCGCCTTTAAAACGACATGATCAGGCACTCCTCTCGTTGCAACAACCTATCGCCTCACTCTTACGGCCACTCGCGTGACTGACCACCGCCACCACCACCGCCTCTACCAAAAAAGCCTTCGACGACAATGGCACCCGCACCCCCATCCCTCGCCGGCTCGCTCTCCCAATTCGATTCGATTGACCTCACTACCCACGTCGGTACAGAGTTCCCGTCCGTGCAGCTCTCAGCGCTGCTGCAGGCCGCCGATGCGGACACGCTCGTTGCTGACCTCGCCCGCCTCGTCTCGCACCGCGGCGTCGTCTTCTTCCGGAGCCAGGACCTCACGCTCGAGCAGCAGAAGGTGCTGGGGCGCAAGCTCGGCCAGCTTACCGGCCGCCCGGAGACGAGCGACCTGCACAAGCATCCCGTATCGGAGGATACGCCGGAGCTCGGTGCGGACACGAGCGTGATTTCTTCTGAAGGGTGCGGCTAGTTGTCAATTAGCGAACCGAACGTTTGGACCTACGCTGAACACTTTTTTTGGTTGTCAGTGGTATCGCACGTGCTCAACACGAGAAGGTCCGCACACTCCGGGCGAGCGTCGGCTGGCATTCCGACATCACCTTTGAGCGTGTGCCTTCTGATTATGCCATCCTGAAGATGCACACACTCCCTCCCGGTACGTCAAACGTCACTCGAAATCTTTTCGACGAGCCGACCCCGATTCCCTCTCGTCTCCTACTCGCACCGCTTCATGGTCATTCCTGACGCCGCTTCGCCATTCTGTGACAATCAGTCGGCGGGGACACCCTCTGGGCGTCCGGATACGAAGCGTACGACCGCCTTTCTCCCCCATTCGCGCGCTTCCTCGAAGGCCTGACTGCGGAGCACGACGGCAACTTCTTCCACGCGGTTGCGAAAGACAAAAACATCCCTATCCAGGATCCGCGCGGCTCGCCAGAGAACACCGGCACCGATTTGCGGGCTACCCAGTACGTTCTAGCGATGTCCCACCGCTTCAGAGTCTGCCCGCTGATCGCCAACGCGATGCGCCTTTACTTAGCCCCGTGATCCGCACCCATCCGGTCACAGGCTTCAAGACGCTCTTCGTCAACAGGAGCTTCACGACCAGGATCAACGACCTCGCGCCGGATGAGTCGGAGGCGCTTCTCGACTACCTCTTCCGGCACATCTCCGAGAACCACGACCTCCAGGTGCGCTTCCGTTGGAACCTGAACGACATTGCGATCTGGGATAATCGCTGCACGTTCCACACTGCCACGTACGTCTTGCTCCTTCCTTCGGCGTGCGCAGCACTGCTCAACGCTTCTGCTTTTTTTTACAGCAACGACTACAACGACCTCCGAAAGGGAAACCGGGTCGTGGGCCTTGGCGAGAAGCCTTACTTTGATCCAAAAAGTGCAAGTCGCCGCCAGGCGTTGAACATCACCGTCTGAGAGCTCATCGTGTAGATTTTATTCTTTGTATTGGGAAAACGTTGCTATATATATGTGTGTGTATATCAGGATGTGGATATCGAACTGTGTGATGATCAGGCAAGATTTTTGCGCTCGGACAAATCCCATCTGTCCCTTGAGAGCTCCCTTAGAAGACTTCTCACAACAGCGGTACAGTCGAAGCGACCCACTTCCCGCATCGCCACCGCCACAGGTGCATGTTTTGTTACAGTCGGGTGCAAATTGCCAGGATGACAACTTAAATACAATGGTGGCGACTTCTCAATGCTGAGAGCATCAACTCGACGTCTAATGATGTAATAGTTACATACACTGCCTTGCTATTCTTATTTCTTAAAGTCAGGTGGGCTTTGATTACAAAAAAGGCCTACAAGCCCTGTACGTATGAATGCATCTCTGGGGTTGGTCCAGATTTGGTTACGTGCTGAAAAAGTACTGCTTGTGCGCGGAGCAGTCGATTGATAGTCACCCCGAGGCATGGGCTTCTTCTTGCACGTGGGCCCCAGACCTAAAATGATTTCTCGCTGAGACCAACACCCATGACGACAGTCCGGGCCTTTGCAGCAGCCAACCCTGGCGCAAGAAAAATCAGCGCCCTCTCATGGACGGGTATGCGTTTCCCTGAACTTGGCCTGATGGAAGTGTTTCTTTTTCACAGAGGATATGCAGTGCACATGTAGTGCCATGATGGCCAGCTGGAGCTCGTGCTTCAGCCCCTCGCTTGAGATTGGCCCGAGAAGACTTCGAAAAGATCAATCCAGTGAAACTGATCTAGGGATGTCGCATAAACTTCTGTCCCCCCACTCGTTTGGCGCAATTTTTAGAAGGAAAAAAAAAAAAAAAACTCGTCCATCCTGGTACTGAGGCTGGTCAGCTCTCAAGCGCTCGAATCGACCAAACTTGGTCGTTATGAAAAAAAAAGAGCGCTCGATGCCCACTGAGAAGGCTTTAAATCCGCGAGGCTGCTACGGTCTGTCGAACCATGAATTGGGGCACAGCCGAAAAGCACCCCGGCAGCTTCTCGGGTTGCTTTTCAGCTGAAACGAACGCAAATGCCCCTCAAAATATCAACATCAAACGTTATCGCTCCTTGGCGGAGGCATCGGCGGAAGGAAGCATTTGTCCATGGTCACCCCACTCCAGAGTGTCTTATAGCGCGCGCATTGTCTCCCCTCCCTGCGATTCCCCTTGAGTTTCGGTCTTCGCGACTCACGGACTTTCCGACTCACTGTCCTTCTTCTTCTCGCCCGCCATGACCACTCCAGGCTCGGTCGACAATGTTCCGGAGTTCGCGAAGCTCATCATTAACGAGTTCATCAAGGGGACGCAAATCTCGTTCATCTTCCTCATGCTCGGGACGGTCTATTCGTCGCTTCTCGTCCCTCTGTTGTTCTCCCTCTTCGCGTTTTCGACGCCCACAACGCGGAAGCAGTCCGTTTTTAAAATGGTGGTGGGAATCGTCGTCTTCGCTATAGGACTCGGAATCTTCAATGGTTATCTCGAGGTAGGCTTATCACGTTGGCACCGCTTCGAACGCCACACTCAACTTGTTATTATCACTATTCTTTTTAGACAAAAGTCTTGACGGCGCCATTCAACATGGGGAACATCGGCAAAAAAGTCTTCGCTTTTGGAGTGGCCTTTAGCCTCGCGCCGTGGTTCATCGACGCCGTGCTCGTCATGCGCCTCATCAAGGTCTACCCGCCACGGACGATGTCCCTCCTCACGAGCGTCGCCATCTTCACGTTCCCTTTCCTGATCAAGGTCGCACGCATGGTCTGCTTCATCCTCTTCTTCATTGAGACGTACAAGGACCTCGACGGCAACGGCCTTTTGACCGTGATGGGCGGAGGCTTCACGATGCCTTACACCCGCATCGAGTTCACTCTGCAGATTTTCGACAACGCGTGAGTCGCTTATTCTCCGTGCTTTCTTATCAGTCGCCTCAACACTTAACGCAGATACGTATCGGCCCTGTTCCTCTTCAAGCTCCGAGGAAGCCTGGGAAACAACGGCTTGCGCCTCGGCCGTACCACTGGTGAGCCCAAACATCCTCTTTCTGTATCCGAGCCTGTCGCTAAACGTCGGAAAGACACGATCGCTGCTCGAATTCGGACATTGTTCTGGATCGCTGCGTCCAACTTCGTATTCCCGAGTAAGTGATCGCCCGCAGGGAGAACTTCAAACGCTGACATCGTCCTCCCTTTTTGTTTCCTAGTTTGCTTCAACATCGCGCAAGTCGTAGTC
Source organism: Waitea zeae (assembly GCA_037855215.1). NCBI lineage: Eukaryota > Fungi > Basidiomycota > Agaricomycetes > Corticiales > Corticiaceae > Waitea > Waitea zeae. The sequence goes on from JAZHGK010007228.1 coordinate 7,614, forward strand.
ATCTTCACGACCCACGAGACAGCCGTGCCCTCGTATCTTATGTGGTGAGTGCTCCTTTTGGACGCAAGCAAACAGAACTATGCTAACGGCTCTCTCAACCAGGACTAACATCTACGTCTCCATCCTCGGCCTCGTCTTCGCCACGGTCTGGAGCAACAGCACCCGGGCGGGCTCTCGCCGCATGGAGGCGTCGGACATGGTCTCCACCGCCTACAGGAGCAACGCGGTGCCGTACTCGTACGGGTTCGCGACCACCGTGCCCGGCGGCGCGACCACCTTCCCCATCTCGGACGTCACCGGCTCGGACACGATCGACATCTCCGGAGTGGAGAAGCTCGACGACATGGCCGAGAAGCGGGGGTCGGACTCCTCTGCGGACTTGGACCAGAGCCACCGGAAGGAGGACGAGGAGCGTCGGTTCACTGTCCGGATCGACGAGTCGCGGATGGTTTCTCGGGTTTAGATGTGGGGTTTGAGACAGGGATGAAGTTGAACGGCTATTTTATAGCCATGAAAGTATTCATGGCACCCGAGGCATGTAATGGTTTTTACAAGATTCCAGTAATAACTGGTGTAGCCTATATTTGACTGTAGCGATAACACTTTGTAAATTTATGGGATTGTTTTTGACTGAAACGCTTGGGAACCCAACTCGGTGGGGAGGCGCACGAAAAGACGTGACCCACAGCCACGGGCCACGGGCCACGGAATCAGCTTCCGAGCCGACATACCGGGCACGGACCGCGCCGTAGTTCCAAGATTCCACCTTACGCGCCGCCTATCACCCTTCCTCCCCAGTACCAGTCCTCAGTCGACTCTTGCGCATCGATTATGAGCTCGCTTGCTTTCCTAGTGACTGAGCTTCAGGTCCCGCCTTCATCCTGTCACGTTGCTGGTTCCTTTCTGACCCGAACCCCGTCGATGGCTACAGTCGCTTGCGAGTGAGACCCGTCGCAAGCACCCGGACGTTCGTGAGGTAGGTGTGTGGACCACCTGAGGCGCGTCAGAAAAAGAATAAGCGACGCTTTGGCTCACCACGCTACCAAACAGGCAGCTGAAAGATCGTTAGCCATCTTGCGCGCCTCACCGGAACAAGCAACGGCGACCTTAGCCTCTGGTGCGTTTTGGTAAATCACCAAAGCGTGAACAGGCGCTAACTTCCCACAAACACAAACACGCAGATGGGAGTCAGTCACAAGAGCTGTTGCGCCCTGTGTTCATGGGATGCGCGACTAAGAATGCAAAAGTCGTTGGTATATCCTTGGGATCCCTTCAGCGTCTCATCTCTCTGAAAGCAGTTCCGCCATCGACGATTCCGCTCATCGTAACCACGATGGGTGACTGTGTCAGCCAGGGCGTAGACATTCAACTGCGGATTCTGCAGACGCTCTTGTCTTTGATCACTAACTTTCCGCAAATGCATGGGGCGCTACTCGGAGATGTGAGTGTTGCTTTGACCCTTTGCCTTTTTGCTTGCTTACAGCAAGCAGGCTCTCATGCTCTGTTTTAGACTGCATGAGTCCCGTATTATGGTCGTGTCGTCCACCGCGGCGGCGACTCTCCGGCAGCTCGTGATGTTTGTAGTAGACAAGGTGGTAGAGGAGGATAAACGCCTCGATAGCGTTCCACCATCGCAGCTTGCCATCGTCACTTTACCCAACGGCACCGAAGTTTCACTGGCACCATCCGCACACGACGCATTCGCCGTATTCCAAGATTTGTGTCTTCTTGCGAATTCCGAGAAGCCATTGTTTTTAAAACTCGAGTCGCTGCCCAAGACGTTCGCTCTCGAGCTCATCGAGAGTGTCGTGACCAACTACCATAATCTTTTCAGAGGCGTACGTCTTACATTTCTCAGTTCTTGTTTTTCAGTTTTCCTTATCCCACAGCCCAGCATCCCGAACTGCTCATCCTCATTCAACACCACCTCAGCCCACTTCTTCTTCGCGCCCTCTCTGACCGGCCCAATTTCCCGCTCACTCTTCGCTCTACTCGCGTCGTTTTCTTGTTGCTGAAGCAATTCTTGGCGGAACTCAGCATGGACGCTGAGGTATTTTTTGTGTTGCTGGTCAAAATCATCGGCGAATCGGATGGCTCTACTCCGGGCGCTTCCGAAACTAACGCCGCTCGGCCGCTGTGGATGCGTGTTTTAGCACTGGAGATTATGAGGGGGTGAGCTTTTTCCTTGGGAAGTTATCAATTCAGGACTCATAGACTTAAACAGGCTATCCTCTGATTCGGAGCTCATGCGCCGCGTATGGGATCTCTATGACGCACATGTAGATGGTTCAAAGGTCTTCACATCCCTCGTAGGAGCCCTGCGCCGTCTCGTCTCTGAACGACCGGCCCTGCTCGGTGTTGGGCAACAAATGCTTGGTGTTGGTGTTATAAGCAATCCCGCAGAGCCACCATCCACTCCTGTGGCATACGGCATCGATCTCGGTGGAGTCGCCGGACGAGTTGCCAGTGCAGCTACTACTACCGTTTCGGGAGTGGTTGGGATGATAGCTTCAGGACCTGGAATCAGCGTGCAAGGCTCGTCGATGAAACTCCAGTGGTAGGTAAATTATTTGCTTCCGTTACCTTCTCTTGTCTCACCGCTTTTAGTATTGACCAGTTGGACAAAGCAGATTCTCCACCGATCCCAGAAAGCTATCCGTATTTACTCGGAATCCAGTGTATCGCGTCCATTTCTGAGGGTTTTGCGACCTTTGCCGCGCCTCTGTATACCTCCATCGTTATGCAGAAACCTCGTGCAGCAGGCGATGCAGTCATCCGCGCCCCGCCCGCGTTGGACGTTTCGACTCTTCCTCCAGATGCTCCACACACCAAGCAGCTCCAAATCGTCCATGGGATGGTTGAGAGTGCATGGCCAGCCCTGCTCGCTGCGCTCTCCTTCCTGATTTCAACCAACCTTTCTGACGAGCTGTTTGTCGATGTTCTGGCCAGCACGCAGTCTCTCACCAACGTATCCGGCATGTTAGGTCTCTCAACGCCGCGCGACGCATTTTTCGCTAGCCTGGCAAAATCGGCACTTCCTGCACGCGTGGTCTCGAGCGTTGACACCTTCGTTGAGCCCCCGACCCCTCGCACTGCCACTAGCTTTTCCGAAAACCTTGGACTTACCGCTCCCACTCAGCCACCCGGGCTGTCTGAACGCAATATGGCCTGCCTGAGGGTTCTTATATCCAGCGCCGTGTTTCTTGCCGGCAGCCTTGGCACGAGCTGGTTCGATGTGCTCGAGACTCTCCAAAATGCCGACTACGTTCTCACTCTCAAAGGCACGCGGCAGTCAGGATCGGCCAATTCGGCCACACAGATGGCGAGAAAGCCCAGCATCGGAGCCGCTCCCACCACCGCAAAGCACCCACTCCTATCCGATCTTGACCCGGAGAACCTGGAAACCGCAATCCAGCGTCTCTTCGACGCTTCAAAGAACATGGAGGACCCCGCTTTCCAGCAATTCGTCGATGCACTTTGTCGGTTAAGCGCGGCAATGGTGGGAATGCAATCCTCAAGTGGTTCACCGGGATTTTCAATATCGCAATCCGCATCTTCGGAGGATGTTGCGTCGGGAACGCTTAGTCCTAACGCCGCTCGACAGCGACGCCGTGTTAGCGGTATTGTTTTGCCTAAAACTTTAGTGAGTTGCTGAATTCCGTCATCTTCTAATCGATAGCTTTCTGATGTGAATGTTCCCAGCGCTCTGGAGATTTCGCTATTAGCAAGTTAGGAGGGGTGGCGCAATCCAACATCCATCGCCTCATCTATCATCCCCCTAACATTGCATGGGAGCCAATCGTCTCCCATTTACTCTCGGTCATATGCGACGCCTCCGCTCCCCAACCTATTCGTGTGCAGGCCGCTAAAGTGCTCGACGAAATCCTCCTTGTTGTTCCACGAAACCTTGGAACTACTGGCTCCGCAAAGGCAGATGTGCAACAGAGGGTTTTAGACGCCCTGTCAGCCCAAATCATTCTTGATCGTACTGGTCCAGAATTGACTAGCGGGAGTGTTGAACTTCGCCGAATGGGCTTGGAGACTTTACACCAAATACTTCAGACGTCCAGCCACACGCTTTTGGTCGGGTGGGAAGCCATCTTTGAAATGCTGACTAGCATCTGTCGCCCTGCCTCTGGAATACAAGAAAATTTACCTTCGGGATCATCGTCACCTTCTACTGTCGTCGGAGCTCGGCGCCCACCAAATCTTACTCTTACGACAGATCGCGGCTATACGACGCTGGTGAAGGTGGCATTCCAGTCTTTGACTCTTGTTTGTGAAGCCGTCTCGTCGTTTTCTCCGGATCACCTGAGGCTATGCATCGCAACAATTGGTCATTTTGGCCGTCAAGTTGATACCAACATCGCTCTCACTGCTGCCGAAAGCCTCTTATGGGGTGTTTCCGACTCTATTCAAGCAAAAAGGAAGGAGGCGGAAACCGAAGCTGAGTATAACAATTTGTGGATGTATCTCCTCCTTGAGATCCTTGGACTGTGCTCCGACGCCCGATCTGAAGTTCGCGTTGGAGCTATTCAGACACTGTTTAGGACACTCCAGCTCTACGGGGCGACGCTTGACTTGGCCACATGGGACGAGTGTCTATGGAAAGTGATATTTCCCCTCTTGGATTCGATCACCGCTGCGACCCGAGGAAATGATGGAGAGGACGAGGAAGGTTCGAAGGATAGCACCTGGGACGACTCCAAGATTCTTGCTATACAATCGGCTGGTTCCATCTTCCATGATTTCCAAGAATCCAAGTTGATACACCTTGATTCCTATGAGCGCGCTTGGGACGCATTTTTGGGCCATGTTCAGTCCGCCGTTCTCCATGACAGTCGGCGAGTCAGCCCACCAACTTTACAATGTTTGGCCAAAGCTCTTGACTCCACTTCGACGATTAACTTCTCCGGCTTTGAACCAAAACTTCAGCATGTATACGACCATACCTGGGATACTTGCGACAAAATCGGAGACGCTTTTTTGAATGATGCCTTGACCACACCTAAGGTTTCTTTGGATGATAAGCAAGCAAAAGAGGCCTTTTCGCAAGAGACTTTAGTTGCTTTTATGGCTGTGCTGGGCTCTTTGAGAGCAAGTGCAAAAAAGCATGGTAACGCAGAATGGCCACTTAAAAAGCTAACGCGCTTGATGGTGATACTCAAGGGTAAATACCATCTATGCATAGCATACACACGCCACTTACCCTACACTAGGTGCCCTTACATACCCACATTCATCTGACTTGAGACCAGATGTTGATAGTTTGACTCCCTTGCAGGTATGAGTCTTTTACTTTCCGGTAATCCCTTGACGAAGCTAACATTAAATTAAGAAAGCGGTCATGGATATTATTATGGGCATCGAGCTTAATGGATCCGGCGTACCCTCACTTATTCTTCGAGACTTAGCGGAATACATCACATTTGCATTCATGGCTGCCTTCGATGCGCCCGAAGCTGCGCCTGTATCTGAAACCGCAGCCCGCGCGTCAAAACCTCGAAAGCGCGTAAGCTACGTGGCATTAGCAAAACATGTCATGCCCCTTCTCGTCAATCTCTATCTCGATTATCAAAATCAACTGATTATTTACTCTGATGGGACCATTGAGTCTATTGTGGCGGTTAGTAGTACATCCGACTTAAGTTTCGACACAATTAAACTTTCTGAAAGGCATACTCAATTCCCCTCAAAATGAAGTACGATTGTCCCTCTCCGTCGAAGTTTGGAAAGGATCCTCCACTTTGGAAAACGGCAACGTCTTGCTTCCTCCAACTCATCAAGGAGGCTGCCACGCATATACATAGATTCACCGATGGTATGCATCATGATATAGGAAGGTGTACCCTCTCTGATTGTCATAATGCAGAGCTCACAGAAGAGGTCCAAGAAAATATCTGGAGACAGGTGATCGATGTATACCGCGGAGGCATACTGGCCGATTGGTAAGTGGAATTTCATCTTCTGCTACGACATCATCTCAAGGATACGAAAGCTCAGCTGCAGAAGCCTTCACGTTGGAAGAGCAACAAGCAGAGGAAAATTTCGATCTTGCTTTGGTTTCATCACTTGAGATTGATATTGTTGCGAGGGTGGGAGCTGCAAAGGTTCCCGACAACCTCTTAAGTCATCTCGGAAGAGTACTCCAAGAGGGTAGCCGACTTCACAAGTTTGATTCTCCGCAGCACTCATCAGCATTTGGTACTACCAATAGTGAAAAGGAGGAAGACCGAGACTACAGTGTCGGTACAACAATGAATGGCACTGTTGTCCCAAGGGAGCGATTCTCTTACTGGTGCTTCGACCTTTTCTTCCTCATCTGCTCGGACACTGCCAAAGGTATATAAGACCCTGAATCCACTCAAGTATCTACTGAAGGCGACATAGACCAAGAGCCATCCCGCAGGCGTGTTGCAGCGCTCGCTCTGCCCAAACTCCTTGAACGGTGTCAGTCAACGCTCATGAGCTTTGTAGCCGATCAATCACTCCGCGGAAGTATTCCCTTTGGCCGGTGAGTGACCAAGTACATCTTTTGAATTTAGGCATTAACGATGAACGGTAGCGTACGTGAAGAGGAGGTCTTATACGTTCTTCGCAAATTGCTCGAACTACGGCTTTGGCCAGGGAGCCTGTGGGCCGCGTTATCGGACAAGCCATCACAACATTGTGTTAATCAACCCAGTAAGTCTATACCATGATTCCTTACAAAGCTGTCGTTTCTTATGTGTTCCACAGTAATCGATGCGTCGCTTCCACCCGCACAACTCGTAGCGGACGCAGTCCGCCGCTCCACCAAAGCACACATATTCTATATGTATAACCTCTTTTGTGAAATCGCGTCGCTACCTGCGAAGCCGCCTGTGGCGTGGCTGCCCAATGGTCATCCAAATGGTGTTGAAGAACTAGATGCCCGGATTTTGGCTAGGAAATGTCTTCAGGAGATCGGGACGGAAATGGCTGTGATGACTTGATGTACAAATTACAATGTATGTGTGCTAGATGTATTCACGTGTTTATGAACGGAGTTCCGCCAATACCTATATAGTCCAGTGGAAGTGCCTTCACGATATCGAGCAGCTGTAAGCGAAGAATGCGTTCTGAAGATTCCTCGGCAGCTACGCCTTCGTCCTCACGCTTGAAGACTTGATCGGTACTCAACCGCTGGTCCCAGGAAAGCAGGCTATTGGCGGTCTTCCGTAGTGCGGCAGAAATCGCGGCAGAGGACGACAGATCGAGAGTGTGATCCGGTTGAGGATCCTTATCTTCCTCGGGCTGGGCGGGAGCGGTGTCCGCTGTGCCCTCGTCCTTTGCCCGCTTTCGCGCCCCCGCTTCCTCTTCTTCACGCTTGCGCTTTTCACCAATGGCGGTATTGCCCAGCAGTTCCTCAGGGCTCTTAATGAGCAGACGCGGGTCGATCTTCCCCGCCAACACCTGTTTTAACGCGGCTAGCACTGCAGCCTTCTCAGGGTATACCACCTGAGACGTTTGGATTTGGTTCTTCCACGTTCTTGACAACGCGTTCCCTTCAGAACCAGGGTTCGTGAGCTCCTGTGCGACGTCCCGCAGCAGCTCCAGCCGGCCGATAGTTAGCGGATTAAGCAATGTTTCGAACACGTATTGAGATAGAGGCGCCTTTAGTGGATAGGACAAAGGATCACCGGACGTCTGAGAGCCGGAGACGAACTGTGCAACGCTGCGCGCGTAAGCGTATCCGTCGATCCCCCCATAGACAATGTCTCGGATGTAGGCAGCGGCGTCGCGCGCCCTGTCCGAGTGGAAGTAGGCTTCACGCTCAGCTGCTGCCGTTGTTCTTGAAGGAGCCTTGTCAGCAGAGGTCTTGGCAGCGGGATGGGACGGCGGCTCGGCGTCGATGCTCGCCCTAAGGAAGGCGAACAGCCTCTCTTCGGTGCCCAGCGCCTGTGTGATGTGCCCAAGGCTGACCTGCGACTCGGTCGCGAGCCGGCTCATGAGCGTCGCGTATGACCCGTAGTCTGTGGCCAGTGCGGTGCGCGACGACTGCACGTCTTGCGTCGGTGCGGGAGATTCCGTCGCTTCTGTGGGTTTTGGAGCGGCGGTGACGGCAGCAGTGCGCGACGGCATGGTGCGGTTGATGACGAAGTGCTTGCGCACTTTGCGGCCACCCGTGGGAGATTTTGCAGGTGGGTCAGGGACAGTGAGGGGTTCGAGCGCAGGAATGTGAGGGACATGGATGGAGGTCGGAGGAGGGAGGGGCGTCTGAGAAGCATCCGGAAGTGTAGCAGCTGGGACGAGGGGTGTTAACGTAAAAGGCTGCCATGGATCAGGAACAAGAGCTTCGAGTTTGCTGAATGGATCCTCGACTATAACGAAAATATGAGCAAGCGAAAAAAAAATTTAAAGTTTGAGTGCTACGAACTTTCAAAGTAATTGAGGCTTCCATCAGGGCGCAGTGGAAGACCTTCTTTCTCAATTCGCAATCGCTCTTTTTTGGTCCTATATTTTTTGTCTTACAGCATCCATGAGTTCACGTAAAGCAGCGTATCATGCACTAGAGCCCACACACCTCGTAACTTGAGCTCAACCATAACACGAGCCCAGTCAGAGTTCGCAGGGAAATGACCGACACCGTCCTGATAGCCAGGCATATGGCCGTCTTCGTCAAACGTGGGCAGCGTAGACTTCTCGGTCGGCTTATCGCGCTGCTGTTGCTGTTGTTGAATAGACTGGAACTCCTTCTCCATGACCTTCCGGACCGCCGCCCGTTGAGGCGGCCGACGACCCCAGGCAGCGTCGAACACAGAGGGAGAGCGTGTAGACCGGCCGTCTGGTCCGCTGGGCGAACCAGGCACGGCAGTGTCCACATCCAGGTCGTCCTCGTCCTCGACGTTCAAGTCCGCGTCGTCGTCGTCGACGGAAATCTTCCAGTCGGTCTCGTATTCGATGACCGTCGCGGCTGCTTTCTGAATGTGGTCGAGAGCCCAGTTCTCTACACGCTCAGCTTCGGTGTAATAGATGGTTCCGGGAGGGTTAAAGGTCTTTGCATTCGTGGTGACCAGTTGTACGTCGTCCTGAGAGCTAGATGAGAAGGAGAAAGAACTTTGTGTATCCTGTGCGCACCTTGAATTCCTCCAACGACCTATATTTTCCTTTAGCCACCTTGCTTGTGACAGTTCCGAAATCCATCGGCCGTTTGATGACATCGTTGTAGCCCGGAACTTGACTGACATCAACAGGGTGGAGAAAGAAAGCGTAATCATCCTTCCTACGAGAATACCACAGCAAGTAGCAAGCACATCAGCTCATTGAACCTCGACTAAAAATGAGACAACAGCACCCACTTCTTGATTTGCGCAATCAACCGTGTCAGCACCTCCTTCAGTGGCTTGAGCTTTTGAGGTCTCGGCGGACCCTTGGGCGCTGCAGTTTTATTCTTCTTGTTTTTCCCGCCAGGTATCTTGAGTTTTACGGCTGAGAGCGGTGGAAGAACGAGCTTGAGCTTGGAGGGGCTAGCTGCAGGCTGTGCGTCGCTATTCGCAGGATAGTCATCGTTGTAAGAGTCGTAGTCGCTGTGGATCATTTGAGGTCTGAGGCCGGAAGCGGACAGGGGCCGGGAGCAAGAAATGTGGCTCACGTGACGAGGATCGTGCCTTCTCAGGTCAGAGAGCTAGGGCTCACCGGCACCCCCGCCTTCATGTGTCACCTATCATATCCCACTGGCACTCATATGCTACCTAAATGGCCCATAACGACACAAACTTTAAGTGGCGAATGATACTTGTTCTTCATTTTCCCAGACGCTTGACCACAACGGAGGCTGATAAGCCACGATAACGGCCTTGTTGATGATCGCGTTGCAATTGTCCTGCCAAAGTCCGTTTGAAGTTACGAAGGCGATGCCGACAACGAGGCTGCCCAACAACGCACTCCCGCCTCGTGTTATCAGTCAACACGCTGAAGCACTGTCTACTTCTTGTGGTTCCATTCCCTAGCCTGTCTAACTGAACGGATGTATGCGTGCGCCGCACTGATGCGCCCTCACCACGCTGAGGGCGCGTGTGCACAATAGACCGCAGCTATATACGTGATCCCCTGTTGAGCGACCCGGCAAGCATATCTAACCCCACACGCTAGCCGTGCCAACTCTTATTTTCTTATCTCCCCCTCCCCCAACACTGTTTCCACCATGTTCTCGCAATTCCGTCGAATCATGGGCAATCAGCCCTCGTCTAGTGGCGCCCCTGCCGCGGACACCACCGACGCCCCATCCGACCACCGGCCAGGGCCCTCGAAGACCCAATCCACCCCCGCCGTGCCGACGCGCAGCGCGTCCGGTACTGGTGGCCCGCCTGCCCGCCAAGCTTCGTTCGAGCGCTACCTCCGGCGCTCGATGTCAACACCTAGACTCATCCCGCCGTCTGTCACGCCGCCAACCATCGAGGAGGAGTCCGACGCGCGGTCGATCCGGCTCGAGGACGCAAGGTCAATCAAAGTTGAGGATGCGCGGTCGGTCCCGATGAGGCGCGAGGACTCTGCGCGGGCGGCCAAGAGCGATGCCGTCGTCGGCCCTGTAGACACTGCCGTCGTCAATGGTGAGCCCTCGTCCACCCCGAGGCAACAGGAGCGCGCATCTGGCAGCGCATGGAAGAACCGTCCGTCGCTCGACGCCGTGAGGCTCGTCGCTGCAGGCCTCGCCCGCCACGGATCTCGTCCGGCCGCCCAGCAGAGCTCACCAGTCGGCCTCCGGTCGGCTGTTGCCGCCGCCATGGAGGAAAGCACTATCATCCCTGCCGTTCCCACCCAACCCGAGACGCCTGAGCCTGCTCCGGAGGCCTCGCAGTCAGCACCACCACCACTGGCGGCGTGGGTCAACGAGAAGCAACAAAAACCTTCCCTGTCAGAGAAGACGACGGAGATGCTGCCCGAGACGAAGGAGAAGGTGCCGGCGTCTGAGCCCGCGCCCGAACAACAAGCTGAAGAGGCGTCGAGCGCGACAACCGTTCCATTCCCCCGCATTTCTCCAGCGTCTCCTGTCAGTCCAGATGCGGGGCCTGTTCGCACGATCGACGAAGTCGCATCTTCTTCCTCTGCGGATCTACCTGAGCATGCACAAGACGTCGGATCAGTCGATTCTGACAAGAGGGCCCACTTCACAGAAGACGATTCTGCAGATGCGGTTATAATCGAGCCCTTCAGACCCACACACACCACCACACTGTCAACCAGCTCAGCTGGGACAAGCTCAACACTGGCCGATGATGTCGTAGTGAAGCACTCGCCTTCACCTGCCATCGCCGTCGGCGTTGATGAGGCTGACGCCCAGCCCCCCTCTCCTCTTCCTACCGCCGTGGTCCAGATTGATCACGACACCTTGTCAGACGTAACCAGATCCGACATCGGGGACCAAGACGAGAAGGAGCGCGAGTCGAACACCAGCGGCGGGTCTTCACCCATTCAAGAGGACGTCGACATCAAGAACGACGGTGTCAACGAGGCGACCCTCCCAGTATTCGAAATCCACCCTGCTGAACCTACCGATGAGGCGGAGAGTACGGAGGAAGAAGCGCCCTTTGGTCCGGCGCTGCCTGGCTCACACCTTCTCGGCGGCGACCATCTCACGCTCAGCACCGGCGGTCTGGGTACCCGTACGCCCGTCGAGCAGATGTCGCCCACAGAGTCGATGGCCGCCGCCCGCGCACTGCTCGGCGAAGGTTGTGACGCCGAGGAGGGAGCTGACCCCGACTCGGGTGCCAACCGCGAGTTGAAAGAGGGCGTCTATCGCCTCGTGAACGTCGAGGTACGCGCGCGCTCGTTCAATTGAAGGCCTTTTTATTGATCTGCGGGTCTAATACATATGCATTTACGTAGGACGGTATGGCGTTTGACCTCTCCGCTGGAGACATGACATCTGTCATCGCGTGGCACCCCCATGACGAGGACAATCAACAGGTGCGTCGGAACGTCCCCCTTTCTGTGTCAATTCGTAGTTTATGTTTTTCTAACCGAGGCATAATAGTGGCGGTTTCGCAAGCTCGGAAAGGGCTTCTCCATACAGAACTGTGCGAGCAACGGCTACCTGTCACTCGAAGATGGCCTGCACTCAGGTAGTCGCGTCGTCGCGACGGATTACCCGATCGCCTGGCGAGTTGACCGCGTTCGCTCCGGCGGGGTGTTTAGGTGAGTATCGCTCATTCAGACGAGTAGGAGGCACTATACTGTTTAGCCGGTTGGGTTGACGTACGAATGGCAGGATCTGTTGGCCTAGTAAAGACCTCATGCTGGGGCTCAATTCGAGCAGTAACCATATTCAAATTCTGACGAGCGATCCGGACGCCTCACGCGCACAAGAGTGGACGTTCTCTCGCGTAGAGGAGGACGACGAAAGTGGCGTGGCGGACGCGGCGGTGGAGACGCAAAGCCCGAGCCTGCGTACGACTGTCCACACCCGTGTGAACCAGGACGGGCGAGAGGTCGACTGGCCGGTCGTCACTCGCGACGCGTTGGAGCCAGCGAGAGAGTCGCCGGTACAGAGTGGAAATGTTATCGAAGAAACGACGACGACTACCACGACCACGACCGTTACGACCGTTACGACCGTCCGTCGGCTCGCGGCCCGAGCATAAAGTCACCCTTTCCATGGTCAGAATTGTTATGCTTCATGAACTTTCTTCAATATCCTTTAATGCTTCTTTTTTCCCACATATCCTGCATCGCATCGCATCACATCATATCGCATCACATCACCATCTTGCACGTCATTGACCTATCCCTTTATTTCTGCTCATTTGTTCTGTTTTCTGTACTTGACGCTAAACAAGCAATGTAACTGGAAGAGGAGGGCGGGGGCCCTTTCATCCATGTTTTATCTGCAATTGCCTCCGAGCTCTCGTTAATTCATCGATCATCTGTGGGGCAACTGTCGTGTTGCACCCGTTGCTGTCCGAGTTGCCCTGGCGGAGATTATTCCTCGAGGAAAATGAGTGGCGCTGCTGGATAATTGAACGAAGGGCGGCCTAGAATCACGTTTTCCATACCCCATCGTCATGCTTGGTTGGGAGATATGTTTAGCAGCAATGGAAAAGTGGATCTGATTGTCTGAGATAGGCACTTTTCCTGCCACATGGCCATTTACGAAACTCTTCGCCATTACGTTGTCGCGAGGCAAGTGGGTTCAATGCGGGCAAACGTTTAAGTTGTCGTCGCCAGCCAGGGAATGCGGTATCGGTTAGCTGGAGTAGCTTAGTTCAGGTGTGGTACTCGCGAATACGAATGTATATGAAGCAAAAAAAGAAATAAAAGCAAAAACCCCCGTGATCTGGGGGCTGGCATTCATTTTGAGACCGAGATGGCGAATATGATAATTAACAATAAATATAATGGGAGCTCTTTTGACGTCCGCGAACAGCTTCGACACCCACGTCGAACGTCAAAAAAGTTGAAAACCCTCGAGAAGCGAGACCGAGTTCATTAAGCGGATGACTAAGCAAACTTAATGGAGATTTCGCCATTTCCGGGAGAGCAGCGAAATAGCAGCGTAAAATGAGCGAACGCGGAGCCTGAGTGGGAAACTGCTCTCCCATTTTTGGCAGGTTCTGGCATCCACCCGTCGGCCGAATTGGGTACGAGACGGGCTGTGTCGCCCATACGGCTCAGATGTTGAGAAGAAGTCGCGAGAGAGAGAGGTCGTGCAGTTCGAAAGCAATTATGGCCGGCGATGTGCCGATCGGAACTCCGTTACTACGCCACGCGACGATGGAAGGGGGGGTCGGCGCAGCCGGGCTTGTGTGATCAGGGTAGTGAAGGAGGGGGGGGGGAAAGAGGCGAAGGGGTCGGTAAATGAAACGGACCCGAGAGAAGAAAGAAAATAATTATTGCATTCTGTCCGGTTTGTCTGATTTTTATAACATCGAACCGTCGTGTTGGCGATCGTCGTCGGCGACTGTCGCACGGCTCTACGGTTCGTCGAACCAAGCGTTGGGTTGACGTGTTTTTTTTTGGCGATTATTGATTATCGAGGGCTTCCCTTGATCCGACCCTTTGGTCTCTCATTTCGCCTGTGAGAATATTTGTTTTCCACACTCGCTCAGACGGTTAGCCCGGAGTCAATCACCCTGGCAAAACTAATGAAAAGACTAAAAGAAGATGGTGCCTGCAACTTAGGGGTGCACAGCCCATATATTATCCACTTTCAACCCTTGTTTCTATATTGTCTCTTGTATTTTCATCTCATTCCCTTTGGGCGCTTTTGCTCCAGGCCTTAGCTCAGGGCGCGGACTAGGGTCTAACGCACATATTGGGGGGGCACGGCAGCTCTCAATATTTCTATCATCGTCATCATCCTTCTCTTTTTCCGAATTCCGAACTTCAATTGTCATGCTACGCCCCTCACACCCACCAACGGCGCCAACTGGTACAAAAACACCGAAGGTATCCCCTGCTTTCGCTTCCCCTCCCCTCGCCTCCGCATGGTCCGGGACACTGCCTTCGCCGTCGGCTGCCTTCGATCTCAAGCTCATGGAAGAAGACCGCTCACGCTCGCCCACACCCACCACGAGTGGTGCCTCAAGCCCGGCACACTCGCCCTTGCCGGTGGACACTGACAGCCCTTCCCCTCCGGGCACTGCTCAATCGGCTATGGGGGACGGGGCTGAGGCCAAGTCAATCGGATTCAAGCTACGTGAAGGAGAAGAGGCGGGCCCCAGTTCATCAGGTGCCCCGTTACAGGGAGGGGGTAGCAGCGAGGGAGTGTCCGCAGCCTCGCTCTCAAGCAGCATGGAAGAGAAAAAGAAGCGCACCCGCACACTGACGACCCCTTACCAGTCTGCGATGTTGCATTCGTTGCTTGCTCAGGTCGGTCGAGTCATTCCTATGTCGCTATGTTCACATCTCATCTTTTTTTTTTTTTTTTTTTTTTTTTTT
>JAZHGK010007229.1:0-19844 GCA_037855215.1 Waitea zeae
CCCCCCCCCCGGTAGCAAATATAACAGCGTCAGCCTCGAATCTCACGACGAGTGGCTCTCGGTCCTCCACCTGTCCACCAAGTGGTCGTTCGAGGACCTCCGCGCGCTCTCGATCGAACGTCTCGGCTCGCTCCCTGCTCTGTCGGCCGTCGACAGGCTGCTGATGGGCCGCAAGTACGACGTCGCCCGTTGGGTCTCCGAGGCCTACGTCGCGCTCTGTCAACGGGAAGAGCCGCTCGCGCTTGCCGAGTGCCGGTCCCTCTCGCTCGAGGACGTCGTGAAGATCAACGAAGCCCGTCACAAAGTTCGAGTGTACGCGGGCACGCGCTCGGTGTCGGAGATCCGTTCGACTGTGGACGGCATCCTGCAGTCTACGCCAGTGCCTGTTTCACACGCCGTGGAAGAGGAGAACGACACGCCGACTGCTTCCGCAGTATCGTCTTGCGATGGTCCTCCACCAAAGAGTACTCCACACGACGCACCAAAGGAGGTTTCAGTGACCGAGTCTCCTGACATTCCACGCATTACCCGCTTGATCAAACAACATCCGCAGAAGATAACTCCAACTACGGCCTCTGCTCTGAAAATGCTGATACAACCGTTTTCCAATCAGAGCTCAGTCATGGATACTTTGGCTCAACTTATTGTTCAAGAAATTCCTGAAGAATATGGCCTCCATGACAAGCTTAAACAGGCCGGACGAATATTACTTGATATGGTTGATCCATCTTGCGCAGAGACAACCCAACAGCCCGGGCGGTCACCCCTGAAAGGTTCGTCTTGGCTTGCTCAGCGTATTGTGGAACATTGCTACGCAAGGTGCGGCTTTTGGAAGGATATCGGAGTACCTATTGCAGGAAATACGATATCTCTCTTATCATGGCTGAACGAAACTGGCCGTCTGCAACAAGACCCATTTGAACCCTTGTGGATAGAATTACTTCGTCAAATCCAGGAGCCACGAGGCTCATGGAGTTGTTCCTTTGTCAGTTTCTTTGAGAGGAATTACTGGGCTATAAACACCCCGGCAAATGCCTTGCACGTCGACCAGTTCTTGAACGAGATGGAAACGCTTTCAAAAGAGCGCAACGGACACGCTGTGGGTTGCTCAGAATGTAGGTATTCGACCTATGGGAGTCTTTCCCATGCCTGTGTGCGCTGCACTATCCCAAGAGTACGTCATTATCATCATGATTTGTGATGTCAGCTCGGACTACTGACAACTTTTTTGACTATAGAAAATGTTGAAATTCCGTTCTCATTGATACTCTTCATGTGTACTCATCCCACCCTGAAAATAAGAAATGTAAATATATACTTTAATCCTTGCTTTGTGCCTACTTCTACATGTATAAAATAGCGTCTATCTTCTCTTGATCTTGTGTATACTACAGAAACATCTGCAGCCTCTTTCCTGCTAGCTTCTGTATGCCGCAGTCATTTCTTTGTACAGTAGCTTCTCATTTATACACAAGCGCATACGTGTTCATGCAAAAACATTACCATTTGTATCCCTGACTCGGAGCAAATGCTGTTGGAAGTTCACACACGAAGTACTAAGGTAAATAGATGATTTATTTAGCGAGTCGAATGCATACTGAGCTTATATACTCTACGTGTAACAAAACTTTACAGTACGAATCCGTCCATAATCCGTGCTTACTAAGACACGGAGAACGTTCAAGATGATGAGTGAGTGCGCCGGGCTTGCTAAATCCCAAAACATACTTTCGGTGGCACTTACTTGGTACTAAGTGAATTCATGGGCGCTAATTTCGACTAGTACCAAGGTGGATCAATATTCGGTGCTAATGTCGAGTTGAAGGTCAGACTCTGACTCTCAAATGCTGCAAACCGACCCATTACTCACACCCGAAGGTCTTCCTATTTCGGGCCCTTCTGAGAGCTCTCATTATGATGCATCAGACTCTCACTTCTCTTGAGACATGATGATGGTAGCCCTTCTCGTGCCAACGACGGTGGCGATTGAGATGGGCTGAGCGACGACTTGGAGACGATAACTTCAGACTCAGATCTGATTCCTCCGACACCAAGCACTTTCATAGGAATGGGATGATTCATATACGCCTACGTGGCCAGTGCATTCCTCTTAACACATTGTTTACAGCTGCTTAGATCGAAAACACTCTCTTTCGCGCCCCTTGTGCCAACCTTCCAGCTTAAGTATTTGAGTCACTTCGCTACGCTTATCGAGGAATACCTATGATGAACGCGAATGCACCAAGCCGTTGCACTTTTGTGATGGCGATGACATACGATCGGATAGATGACTGTGTACTATGCCCGTTTCTTCGCTTCAAAAGACCATGCTTTTCTACAACATTGGTCCTTACTTTTCCGTCCGTCTCGTGTTTATAACGTCCCCTTTTCAACCTGGCATTTGGATCCGGTAGCGATTTTTGTGTGCAGTAGCTTTTCAGTTGTAAGTACACAGCTGTGTACGGATCTTGTACAAAGGACGTCGTTTTCACTCGTAGACGATTAGGGTACGAACAGGATGCTTTTCGATGGCTCGATGCACTTCAAGATTTGACAGCATTGTTGAGACCCGAGTCGAGAACACAAGACGATGTGACGTCAAAACTTTCATCCACGTTCATTGGAGGCGCATGAGCCGTTGTTGACCTTTTCTTAGCCCTGCCCTTGTCGCCTGTTGCACCCACCTCACCACTCGCCACCTCACCCAGATCGACTCCCCCCTGGACGCTTCAATCATGACTCTCTCTGCGACTCTCTCCATCTCATAGACACCAAACGTACACCGCGACGATGGCATCCCCAGACGTGGGCAGCTGGTCCGCTATCCTCACTATCATCGTCTTTTTCCTCACCAGTTCGTTTTATTTATCTATCTTTTTTTTATCTCGTTTTTCTCATTTTTTGTTTTCTCCTCGACTGACATCACCAGACATCGTCGCCATCTTTCCCGCCCGCATCCCCCTCCCGCACGCCCCGCTCATCCACGCCCGAGCGTTCCTCGTCCGCGCCCACATCCTCTCCAATGAGCAGCCCGACTCGCCCGCCACCAGCAGCGCTCCTCGAAAACGAGCCCATCTTCACCTAACCTTGCACACCGTCCCCCTCTTCGCCGTCCTCCTCCTCCTCGCTGCCGGCGCTCTCGGTGGCAATGAGATCCGCAGAGGCGTCGTCGGCGCTGACGGCGTCAAGCCGCTCGACATCATGGCCCTCTTCCTCTCTCTCGTACGTTCCCTTAGCCTCTCTCCAAAAAAAAAAGAAGTTTTCTTTTAACAACATTTTCGTCGCAGGCGTACCTCTCCATCTCTCTTGACGCCGCCGGCCTCTTCCGCTCCGCTGCGTTCTACGCCGCCCGTCGAGGCGGCCCCTCCGGCCCACGCCTCTACCTCTCCCTCTACGCCTTCTTCCTCATCTCCGGCGTCCTCGTCGGCAACGACCCCGTCATCCTCTCCGGCACCGCCTTCCTCGCTTACTTCACCCGCGTCTCCGGCATCGTGCCCCCCACCGCCTGGATCTTCGCCCAGTTCGCCGCCGCGAACATGGCCTCCGCCGTCCTCGTCTCCTCCAACCCGACCAACCTCGTCCTCTCCGGCGCGTTCGGCCTCCCCTTCCTCACCTACGCCTCCCGCCTCGCCCTCCCCGTCGTCGCCTCCGCGATCGCCGTCTACCCGCTCCTCACGTTCTACCTCTTCAACGACCCGCACCTGATCCCGCGCCGGATCGACCCTCCGAGCGAGGAGGAGGCCGCCGCCGCGCTCGTCGACCCCCGCGGCGCGTGGTTCGGTGGGGTCCTCGTCGCGCTCACCCTCGTCGCGCTCGTCGGCGCCGGCAGCGTCAGCAGTGCGCACGTGCCCGTCTACGCGATCACCGTCCCGCCCGCGTGCGTGATGCTCCTCCGCGACGGGTGGCACGACTGGCGCATGCGCGCGCGCGCGCAGCGCCACCGCTCGCCGACGCCGCCTCCTGCAGCCCAGCCTGACTCGCCGCCGTCGCCGCCGGCTGCCGCACCGGCAGGGGGCGAGTCGATCGAGCTGTCCGCGATGCCGTCTCCGACGCCCTCGCTGGTCCCACACGCACACCCTCCGTCCAAACTCTCGACGCTCGACCTCCCCGCGAACGGCAAACAGCATCCTCGCAAGCACCGCTCGCTCGAAGAGACGCTCACGTACCACGCCAATCGCCTCTCCGAGGCTTTCCCGACCGTCACGACCGTCCTCCGCCGGCTGCCCGTCGCACTCGTCCCCTTCGCGCTCCTCATGTTCGTCCTCGTCCAGGCGCTCGCCCGACAGGGCTGGGTCGAGCTCTTCGCGCGCTGGTGGGCCGCATGGGTAGGCAAGACGGGTGTGATCGGCTCCGTGGGCGGGATGGTGTTCGTGAGTTGTGTGTTGTGCAACGTGAGTCTCCCTTTCGTTCCCTCTATGCGTGATAAGAAGCTCACAACAATTTCTGATTGATAGCTGTGTGGCACGAACATCGGGGCGACGATCCTCCTCGCCCGCGTCCTCCAAGTCCACTTCGACGCCCACCCGGACCGCTCCTCACGAGAGCGCCTCGGCGCGATCTACGCCCTCGCGCTCGGATCCAACTATGGCGCCTTCACCCTCTCCTTCTCCGGCTCGCTCGCCGGCCTCCTCTGGAGGGAGATCCTCCGCCAGAAGGGCATCCACGTGCGCGCGAGCCAGTTCGTCCGGCTCAACCTCGCCATCTCCATCGTGGCGTGCTGCGTGGGCGCGGGCGTGTTGGTCGGCGAGGTGTACGCTTGGTGAAAGTGAAAAGTGATGGCGCGATGACGTTTTTCTGAAATCGTTTCTTCTTCTCCTTTTTCTTTTGTTTCTTCTTCGCTCTCTCTTTTGATTTTGTAGCAAATTAGGACGTCGGTTTTTTTTTTGTTCCCTTTTGGTAGAGATTTTTTTCCAATCTGTCGTAATACGACTCTCACTTTCGATCATCGTGCACATGGCTTTCGCTCTTCTCGAACTCGTCACGAGTGGCCTCCGAACCCGCCCTTCCCCATATTCAACTGAAGCCGGATCCGCTCGGCCCGGCGTGGAGCACCTTCCTCATCTCAACCTTTTCTCATCCGTGGTCACCCACCACAACTCGTCCGGGATCATTCGAAGCTGGTTTCTCATCCTTCTCTTTCTGACGAGAGACGAATAAAAATCAGCAGCGACAATGAACGTCTGTCTCATTCGCCGCTCCCGTTTCCGCCCTCCCCCCCTTCTTTCGATAAGCAGACATGCGACTTCGCACAGCGCTTCTCGCAGCGCTCGGCGCAACGACTGCACCCATCCTCTCCGCGGGCGCCGCCCCCTCTTCATCGGACCTTCACACGCGGACGACGAACAGCTACACGAGCGCCGTCGCCTGGGACCCTTACTCCCTCTCCGTCCTCGGCCAGCGCGTCTTCCTCTTCTCGGGCGAGTTCCACCCGTGGCGGCTGCCGTCCCGCTCGCTCTGGCGGGACGTGCTCCAGAAGACGAAGGCGGCGGGCCTGAACGGGGTGTCGATTTACACCCACTGGGCACTGAACAACCCGAGCGAGGGCGTGCTCGACTTTGACAAGTGGAGGACGCTCGAGGGCTTTTTGCAGGACGCGATGGACGTTGGACTTTGGGTCACCGTCCGGCCGGTGCGTGACTTCATTCTTTATTTTCTAGCCGTTTTGAGCGAAGAAGCTCATATGTGCATGGTAGGGTCCTTATATCAACGGTGAAACAACCGGAGGAGGAATTCCGGGTTGGGTAACTACTCTCAACGCAACTGTAAGCCCCTCTTCCTCAGCCCCTATTCTCATACAGGGACTTACTCTCTTATCTCCATCTTTTGTAGCCCCGCACAAACGATGCGGCCTATACTGCCGCATGGAAGCCCTACTGGGAGGCGATCGCAAAAATCGTCGCGCCATACCAGGTCACGAACGGCGGGCCCGTCATCCTCTTCCAGGTCGAGAACGAGTTTGACAACGGGGCGACCAGGGCGGCGTATATGGATCTCCTGGAGAAGTCATTGCGCGACAACGGAATCGTCAGTTTTCTCTGCGAGGGCTCTGTTACTGTGATGGCTGTTTTGCTGATAAAGAGAGGATACAGGTGGTACCAACAACCCACAACAACAAAGGAATGCGTGGGTATACTTACGCAACGGGCGCAGGTGGAGTTGATATCTGGGGTATGTTTCTGCTGTTTTTGAAGAGAACCGTTTGGCTGAAGTTCTATCTTTTAGGCCTTGACAGCTACCCAGGTGGCGACATCTGCAACAACAAGTGGAGTGCAAATGTTGTCACTAACGTAAGCGGCAGTTATATGCGCATTGTTCTACCTTCTGTGGCTTATGCGGACCTCAGTACAACCAATACATTAACGCAAGTGGGAATCCAACTCTGTAAGAACAATCAATCGCAGTCGGTTTTGGCAGCTTCTGATATTTTGATTCAGCCCGAAATACATGCCCGAATTTCAAGGAGGCTGGTTTGACCCTTGGGGTTCAAAAACAAGTTATGCCAACTGCCGTGTATGCATAGCCTCGTCTATTTGTCTGGGAGTTTGCTAACGTTCACCTTTCCATGACAGCAAGGTGCTGGTGCGCAGTTCGAGCGCGTATACTATCAAGCTCTTTGGGCACAGAATGCCCGGCTGATCAATATTTACATGTGGTACGGGGGCACTGTGAGCGTTTCTTTTTTTTGCATCGCATCGATATCATATCAATACTTTTGACAGAACTGGGGTGGCCTTGCCGCGCCGGTGGTGTACACATCTTACGACTACGGTGCAGCAATCCCCGAGAACCGTGTCGTCGGCGACAAGTTCATGGAGGCAAAGATGCAGGGCTTGTTCTTGCGTGGCGCGAGGGACTTCCGGCAAACCGACTTTGGTGTGTGCCGTTTTGTCAGCTTTTAAGACGAGCTTTGCTGACAATTTTTCGTCTTCACAGCGGGTGAGGTTACCACCCTCGCCTCCAGCAGTCTAATTGCTACCGCTGCGATGAGAAACCATGCAACCGGTGCAGGCTTCTACATTGTACGACACAACACCTCCAGCTCTACGTATGCCTTTTTTCTCTTCTCTTAGCTTCAAACGGACTCTAACTCGTATTACAGAGCAACAACTATCTTTACTCTTAAGATTGATACCTCAGTGGGGCCACTTACAATCCCTCAAGCTGCTGCGACCACATCTGGCGCCGGAATCACACTACCCGGACGTGACGCGCGGACTATTGTCACTGACTATCAGTTTGGGTCGACGCATGTCTTATACTCGACACCTGCGGTGCTTCTCAGCACAACGGTTGATGAAGTAGACTGGCTGGTGGTGTATGGTGATCCATCAGCAGATAAGGTGTTCGAACTGGTCCTTGCACGCGGTGCCGACGCTGCCAACCCCACTGCAAAGGGAGATTTCAGTGTAACTTTGAAAGACACACAGGTCCGTATAAATTTTATCCGTCTTGGTTGCTAAGCCTAACGCATCTTTAGCTTGGAACACTTGCGACCTTCAGTATTACCTCCGGCGGACGTG
Organism: Waitea zeae; assembly: GCA_037855215.1. Taxonomy (NCBI): domain Eukaryota; kingdom Fungi; phylum Basidiomycota; class Agaricomycetes; order Corticiales; family Corticiaceae; genus Waitea; species Waitea zeae. The sequence continues at coordinate 7,521 of JAZHGK010007229.1, forward strand.
CACTCGTTACAGCAGGGAAGACGCGCATACTTATTCTTGACGTTGCCATTGCGCGCACCTTCTCCGCACCGGTTCTCCCCAATCCCTCCAGCAAGTTTGCCAACTTTGCCGAATTCGGAAGTAACTCGACTGTTCTCATCACCGGACCGCATCTCGTGCGCACAGCAAAGATTGACGGGGGCACGCTTGTGCTGACCGGTGATACGGCCGATACTACCCTTACGACTATCTACGGCTTACCAGGATCTGTCAAGTCTGTCTCATGGAATGGAGCCTCTGTCAACCTCAATACAGACACGCTTGGCGCAGCGGCCTTCACCCTTTCCGGTCCCTCAGATGCCGCGAAGACTTTTACGCCGCCAACGCTGTCGAACTGGCGGTACGCCGATTCTTTGCCCGAGATTCGTTCCAGTTACTCCGACGCGCGCTGGCAAACTGCGAACAAGACCACATCCCACTTAGCCTTTGCGTCCGGCTACCCGCGTCCCGGCCCATTCTTGGGCGAACAGGACTACGGATTCCAAGTGGGCAACGTGCTCTGGCGCGGACATTTCAACGCTACTGGCAAGGAAACGGGCGTCCGGCTTGCGATCAACGGTGCTCCGGCGTTCGCAGCAGGCGCATGGCTCAATGAGAACTATCTGGGCTCGGTCACAAGCTGGAACGGATCAGATGCAGATGTCAAGGAAGGCGTGTGGACATTCCCCACTGGTACGGTCAAGAAGGGGGCAGATAACGTGATTACCGTTCTGAAAGATAATATGGGTCTGAATGAGGCAAGCGGAACAGATGGAGTGAAGCGCGCGAGAGGTATTGTTGGCTACGAGCTCACTGGTGGGAACTTGTAAGTGTTATACGACATTATTCGCCATTTTTGAGATTATTGAGAAGTTCATGAATGGCTTTTAGCTCCTATTGGAAAGTACAGGGTAACCTGGGCGGAAACACCGCTTACCCGGACAAGACGCGTGGTCCCTTGAACGAAGGCGGACTATACGCCGAGGTTTGTACCATTTCTTATATCATTATTCATGTCCAAACACATCTCATAATCCATAACAGCGCGCGGGATGGCATCTCCCTGGCTTTGATGATTCTGCCTGGGCACAGCGCGGCCCAACCCAGTCTCTGCCCGGCCCTGGTGTAGGCTTTTACCGCACAACGTTTGACTTGAACATCCCGGACGGCCACGACGTTCCCTTGAGCTTCGCGATATCTGGCGGCGGTGCAACAAGGGTGCAGCTGTATGTGAACGGATGTGAGCAGAACCGCCTTCCCAGTTTTTTTTAGTCGATATTTTAACATGATCTCTTGTTTTTAGGGCAATTTGGCAAATACGTCGCGAATGTCGGTCCCCAGCATGTTTTCCCCGTGCCCGAAGGTATTCTCAACCACCACGGCAAGAATACGGTGGCATTGTCTGTGTGGGCGCTAGGAAGTGATGTGGCTGACCTCGCTATTAGCAGCATCAAGCTGCAGGTAGATGCTGTGTATCGTGGAGGCATAGGCGAAGTGCAGGTCGATAATCCACAATGGGCCAAGAGAGATACGTTCTAGTTCGGGTAAATTTTCTGTAGAACTCAAGCCCGCTGGTATATATATATAAATTGTACAAGAAGCCAGGGGCGTACCTACATCTGACCTTAAATGTAAGGGTTGGCTAGCAGTCAGAGACTGATATCTTACATTGCTTGAAAATATATTATAGGTAGTTCATAAACAAGTCCGACCGTCAAAAACGAAACAGGATTGATAAATACTTCTGCAGTACCAGTATCTGACATTGTTAAACGACAAAAATCCACCAGCCAACAACCGGGCTCAACTGGTCTTGCTTTCCGTTTCCCTGTCCGTTTTCCACGCCACTATCGCTTATGGCGGTACCTACAAACCCAGAGACCATTTCCGTGTCGAACAACTCGCCGTTATCATTCAGCTTGACAGGAACCTTGGCGAACGCCATTGGTACATCACTTGAATTGATGGATGAGTAACGGACGCCGTCGAGTATAAGCACGTCTTTCAGAGCCTTGAAGTTATATTCTTTGGGCTCATTGTACTCCATCGCCAGGGCTTCAGCCGGTTTGACTTCACAGGAGCCCTGAAAACATAATAAATTCGTACCAACACATTCACTTGGACAACTAGAACAGAACTCACTAAATCGCCTCCCATCCACTGTCCTTCGTCTCCGAAGACGCAAAAGACGGTGATCCATCCGCTCAGGTACGTCGGCCCACTCCCACTGCTTAGGCGATGGGCTACTCGCTGCCAGAACTCGAGGTTCTCCTCGCCCTCCGCCCAGCCAGGCTCGAATGACTTTACGAAGCGCCTCATCACTGGCTGCAGCACGCGATACCACGCCCTCGTCTCCGGGGCGTACTCTTTGAGCTTCTCCAAGCGTGACAATATGTCGTCCCAATCTGACTTTTCTCCGAGCAGCGTCACACGTGGGATCCCACATGTAAGACACATGCCGTATTCGAAATAGGCCTTCATTGTGGCCATCATGATCACGCTCGCAGCCACGAGATCGTTGTCGGTTGTAGTCGTGAAGCAGGGGATGATCCACTCTTGCAAGGTGGGGTCGACGACGTTCTACTGGATCAAGTTGGTCATCTGCTTCGCGAGTGACACAAAGTCGACCGTGTAACGGGTCCACGCCGCTATGGCTTCGAGCGCTTTCTTGCCCTCGTGGGCGACGAACTTGGACCGAAGTTCCTCGGCGCGGCCGGGACCGTTGACGAATAAGGAGAACTGAGTGAGGATGCAGAGCCAAACGTCGTCCAGGCGGATGGCGAGTGCGTGGTGCTGGCTGTAGGCCTCAACGACGGTGTGAACGAAGCCGTTTCGCTGTGGAATGAAGGCGCTGGGGGTGGAGACCCCTTTCCCAGACTCAGGAGGCGAGGGCGGCCCTGCGCTAGGCTTTTTGTCGAAGGCATCGCGAGAGACAATGAAAGTCTGCAAGATCTCTTTAGGAGGCGCCTGGTCTCAGCGACACAGAAATTTCAGGACGGTCTGGCTCGACTCTGTGGTAGGGGGACGGTTGGTCTCGAAACGGGTCTGATGTCGTTGTGGGGCGCAGGACAGAATGTGACAGGCATAGCGGCAATGTTTGAGCAGAGTCGCGGATGGCCAGTGGGGAGACCTGTGCGGTAACGATACGTGTGCGAGAGAGGGGCTTTATATACACGGCAAGCGGTCGGAAAAATTCGAGGCGGCATGCTGGGAGACAGTCTGTGGTACTTAGAGGATAGATCTAAGGCAGGAAACCGAGTGCCCCTAATAGTCCACCACGGACTGTATCCCCGGATACCACTCCCCAGGTTTTTTTTTTTCGTCTCTTACTTGACGTGTATAATATACCTTAACAATCGAGACACGTTAAACCGATCGAATCCTCTGCAGTACTTCGCGGATGATCTAATATAGTAGTAGATCAGACTTTAAAACACTTGTGCCCCGTATCTAACCTCTACGCGTGTGATCATCCGACTAGGTCGACTTGATTGGGTAATCAGAGGAGGAGGTTGCTCTCTCTATCAGCAGTAAGTAATTGGCGAACTGTATTCAACAGCCGGTTGGGTTGACACGACTCGGAGAGTCAGCGCAGATCAAACTTGGAGGAGGCACGCAGACTCAGCACGCACCGCGGTTAGTATGTCTTCTTCCAGGCTCCTCCGATTCTCGGGGGGGGGGAGTATCTTCCCTTATCTTCCTTTGCAGTGTGCACTGCATGGCCGAGGCAACCTTCTGTAGGAAAGTTAGAGTCGTAGCCGTGCCTTACTCCCGCAGGTACCGAGAGATGACGCTGGTGCCAAGGAAACAGTACCATCTCAAAATGGGTCAGCGCGCGTCAGCTTGCATGGTCAATGTCGGCCATCCCAGCAAGTTCAACATGCTAATTGACTGGAGTTTTTAGCGGTAACCTGGCCGACAACTTTGCATGTACGAGGTTGGCTTCCTACTCGTCAAGTCCTTCAGCGTCTTGATCAGCGAGTGCCTACTTTGAGCCAAGCCGACATAAGTGTACCCTCCCTCAGCACTATACAAGGCTGGAATCGATACTTTACACGATGGTATCCGTCGAACAATGCTGACATGGCTAAGACTGTAAACAACATAGGAATGTATTCTCAGACTCGGTGTAGATAGAAGAGACACGATATATTATGCATCTGTAAGCATTATGGGAGCCTATGTACGGTACATTAGCGGGTGAAATAACAGAGAATGCATAACAAAAGTTGCATACTGTCAGTCTCAATGGTGTGTGTAGACAGAAGTGACCGCGGGCCACGTATCATGGGGAGATGTACATAGAGAAAATATATAAAAAAAGAAACGTACAGCTGTATAGTATACTACAGGTGGCACTAAATCCTTTGAAGTCAAATTTATAAAAAAAATCATGGAGCACTAATATCAGCCACAGAAATCTAGCGCGAGATTTCATTAATAGGACCTGTCTGAATACGACGAATGTTAGGAGGAAAAGACGTGAAGTCGAAGACGTTAATGCTAGGAAGACCGTGATAGTCCACAGGTATATGCTCCTCAACTAGGTTGTGTATCAGAAGCTGTCGCTTTCGAGTATATAAAACGGTAGCGCACATGTCAGGCGTAAGAATCCAGAGGCCATGAACGCATCAAGGACTTCTTTATCGAGAAAATTGTCCGGAAAAGGCTGAAAAGAACTGGGATTGATGGCCTATCGACACCAACAAGAGCATCTTCCTGTTTGTAATTGACCAAAGTGACGTTCAGGTGTTTGCACATACCGTCAGATACGTTCGGACTGCAGATAATCGACGCTGATCGATTTGTTTAGCCAGAAATTGTAGGTCTATCCCTTTGTTTGGTAATCGCCGCGCGTGGAGGATCCATACAGGTTTAGCGTCTGTCGCGTGTCTGAACACGTTTGCCACAACAAGATCACTGACGCTACGTAGCAGTCAACCAAGAGCCGTGGACACTTAATCTCCTGGACTAACCTTTTTTCCCTCTCATGTGCACCTCCCTCGAGCTGAGACATATCTGCACCTGTAGGCACAAAAGGTTGTCGGGTATGCTCAGGTGAGGGAGAAGGAGTCAGTTCAGTGCTTGAACTATCTGCGTGATCTTGAAGAGCCGGAAAATCACAGAGAGTATCGTCTTCGGCTGCATATTGACCGTCGTTGTAGACTTGAGGAAGGCTAAGCGGTCTCGCACAGCCATTTGATGAGCTTGCCAGTCGACATTGTTGGTGCTTATGATGATCAGTATGCAGGACCTCCGCTGTTATGTTGTGCTTACCCATTGCCAGAGGGCGAGCTCACAAGCGCCTTTACTTGGCCTTGCACAGCCTGGAAGCAGCTTATAGCGCAGACACATCTCACGCAGAACACCACGCCGAAATTTATGGAAAGCGTTCCTTCCTATGTAGTCGGGTTTCAACAACAACCGTTCTACTTCTGATATACCCGCTGCTCGAGCGCGCGTGGTGTCCAGAAGAACCCACTTACTTTGTTAGTTTGTTGGATAGCATAGTGAATGAAAAGCAAACAAACTCACGTAATCGTGCAATCTCCTCACGTAATCTATCTTCTCCCCGTTGATATCCAAATCTAACTGAGCGCTCATTATAAGCAATGTTCTAGCTGGGATTTTTGCGAGACCACTTTTGGTGACGTGTCGGGCAGTGCGAAGGTCAATATAACCGGGAGGTAATGTCATTCCTGAGTTAGAGCGGATTTTGCGCAGAACGGATGCCGGAGCCATGAGGAGTAAAGCAAACGGAGTTAATGCTCGATGTAATGTAGGTGTGTTGCGACTTGAAGACCGTCGAGTCGGAGATCATCATATAGCACACCAGTCCAACCATCACGTGTAAGTGTGCTCTCTTCAACGCCACAATGCTGGTACCCTTACACTTTGAATTTAGGCCGCGGCTTCTGAAAGAGAGAAAGCGTGATCTGCACATAAGCCTACTAGAGTCCGCGCAGTAAGGAAGGAAAGATAACAATAAAAAAGAAAAAAGGGGGTTCTTCCTTCTTTCATTGCTTTATAGATACTCGACCACTGGGCTCAATGAGCTGTCGTAGCCGTCCTCCTTCTCGAATGAGCCCGTCACGCGAAGGAACACCTTGTACGATCCCTTCGAGGTTGCCTCCCTGTGCTCAAACATTGGCGTCGAGGAGCTTGTAATTGTTGTCCTCTGCGTAGTCCTGTCCGTGTTTTGGTGGGTGCACGCAGCCGTGGAAAGCGAGCCTGCAGGGCGCCTTAGTTCATCGCCAAGTGCCGCTAGCGCAATTACCGATCAGACACTTCCCAGCCGATGTCAGCAAGGGACGTACGATCGGAGTACGACATGCGCCCGTTCTTGTAACCAATCATCAGCATAAAGTTAATAGTGCCCAAGTCGGCGAGGTCAACGCTCATGTGTGGAGAACCAAAGGTGAGAAGGTAGAGCAACGAAGGCAAGGCCACATAGAAATGTATGAAATGCACTGAGCTGGTGTTGTTTTTCCAAGTCACACGACGATTGGAATTTTGGTGACATATAAGTTTACCATGTGACGCGTGACAGTACGACAGTATCAATTGGCATAAACAATTTTGCTTACTCCTGACCGAAATCCAGTATCTAACCCTAGTTTAGCATTTAATGCTCAACCGAAGTATTTTTCTAACTTGTTTAGCGCCCATGATGAATTGGTTTATAGCGTCATTCAGTTTCTACCCTACATCAACAAAGGACCGAATCTCCCCCTCAGCGTGTTTGTTTTGGCGTACACGATACTATTCCCTCAATGTTTCCTTATTTTAAGCGATCCAGCTATGCCATAAGGAAAAACTCTAAGAGCACAGTTGCGCTGTGGGTCATTGAATATGCTCAGCGTCGGTAAAAAAATATTCGTTGACTCCGCTATTTTGTATTTTCTAAGTGTTCGCTTGACTTTACGTGCGGAATGATGAGCACATGCCCAGTTTCGCTTTTCTATAGGCGCTTTCATGAAGTCAATTTCACTTTTACTGTAAGTACTGTATTCTAGCGCTATCCGATCCTACTTTAATGGACAAGCTCTAAGGAGCGTTACTGACAGGCTGACAGCTGATTACAAGTAGCTTTAACTACTACTGATTTGGGTGTACATATACTTGGTAAGTACTGACGGCGGATCTGACAGCCATAAGTCCGCCATGTTCGATTTTTATCACTTTTCTTCCACGCAACGGCTGCTCCTCGACATCAAATTCATCTCTCCCTGTCCCAATATCTACTGCTATTCAAGTCCCGGCTATCGCGTACGACCGTACTACCATGACGCCACACTAATGCAACCTTTGCACGATTTTCATATGCTTCAGCTGCAAGTCTTGGTTGTCACGTGTCCCAGTCTTAAATACTGAGGATGTCGAAGAGGACCACAATCGGTAACGTAGGGCTACTGGCGGTCGAATGCTGGGCCTTCCAAGCGCCGATAAGTCAGGGATTTCAGCTGCTACTTGCTCCGGATGCCCGACTCCGCAAGTGGCAAGTGCGAAAAGTGGTTACGGCGTGAATTTCCCAGAGCTGTGAATGGTGCGCACGAGCTCCGTTTGCTTCTCTCAACCCACACATGGTTAATTTCCATTTTCTTATCTCTCTTGGATAATTCCAATATCTGGGCATCATTACCGCTAGCGGTGTACTTAAACTTACTTATAACATTGGGAAAGTGCTAACCCTTCATGTCCCCATGCTCATATTTACACACTTCGCCCTCTGACGTTGCCAACCCTCTCCGGGAAGTCTACGGACCTTAGCAAAAAGCCATACACAGCAGCTAAATATATATACTCTTTACTCCCTCGCACCTTCAATCACGTACTACGCCGATCGACGGAAGCATACTTTGCATACTACTTCATGGGCAACACAACCGACACCGCTGCTTTATCAATGCAGTGCCTGCCCTGTGGAAAAGGCTCAAGATGTCAAAAAAATTATGTCTCTTTTCTCTCTTTCTGGCTCGGCGTTCCGTCATCTGGTACGTTGTTTGACGAGGTTCGAGGCTTCCCTCCAACATCGCTTTAAAAGCCCTATATGCCGGTACCGACAATGAACAAGACTACAATGCGCTTGGTGCTTTTGTTTGGGTGCCCAAATCCACCTCATTCTCGAGTGGATAAGTCTATAAACCCTCCAACCTTCAAGTAGAAAAGGCTTTTACGAGAGGGTTTCGACGTTATGAGGACTTAAGGCAGGGGCTAATTTTGCGTCTGACGCCATTCTGGCGTTTGCGGCGGATATATGATCAAACGTGTGTGACTTTGTTTTGACGATAAACTGACATGGATCGGACGTATCCACCAAATAGCGAACGAGACTGGTCTCCTACCTGCATGGTGATGAAGAAAAAATGGGGGAGGGACGACGCGATTACAGATCTGAAGGACGCCAGTGGGAGCTACTGCGGAATGAATGCCGTGAAACGGACGAGGACAATTGTCGGGCATGAGCTTGGCACCGGTAGAAATTTGCAAGTGATTCGGATCAGCGTGCAATACCCTCAGTGTGCTTATTTTTGGCTTTTAGCTTGCACTGAGAAATTGCGAGACTTCCCCGGTGACAAAAGCCCACTCCGACAAGGGACGTGGTCCGCAAAAACGAAGGCGACTTGTGTGCCGAGGCGCGTCTCGCCCCCTCTTCATCGCCACCCTCGCTGTTATAACTACGAACCCCATATGACCATTAACGCTGGTCACAGATCACGAAGGCCGCCGTGCTTGTAGCTTCGATGGCTCCAATCGGGAGTGACGAGACAACGGCTCGGGCTCTGGCAGGCCCTGGTGTGGGACCGTCGGAAAAAAGACTATCATCTTGGCGGCTCCGAAGGCTACGATGCGCTGATGATCTTCGCAATCTCCGGTGGCGGTGTTGACATTTGGAATGAGACGGTTGCAGTGATAAGTTCATCTCATGTGGCGGAGGAGCTGACCATCGAGTTTCGAAAAAGAAATCGTTGGACACATCAGGCTTCAGCAATCCATTACAGTTCCGAGGGTGCTCTTGGCCATCACATCAAGAATAACGTCTTCAAGGCCTCGGTCGAGGAGGGTCAGTAGCGACGTAGCCCACCTTCCCATCGGAGATGTAGGGTTGGGAAGTGGGTACTGCTATGTTTCATGAGGATGTATGGAAGACAAAAGTGTATTTGAGCCCAGAGTGGGAAGAAGGAAGATGTTGACTAATCACGATCGCGGATAAGCTTGCAGTTGGTTTCACTGAACATTAGGTCGGAGAGCGGTAAAGGTCTATCGTGTCGGTCCTACGACATTTGGGAGGGGCAGTCGACAGGGGGGGTTCGTCATTGCTCACCATTTCTATCTGGCGACACTGTCTATCGCTATCTTATCTTCTCTCTCGAAGAGCTATTGACGTTTTGCGACTTGATAGCAAGTTGAAGGTATTCTAACCCCGCTTGAGCCGCACTTATGCTCATCCTATGCCCGAAATTCCACACTGTGGATGTGTTCGCCCAGGCTAGTCCAGGCGCCAAGCTACATCATTCAAGCGTCATTCAAGCCCGCGTGTACTTTGAGCGGCGGAAGACGTCTTGTTTTGGGTGTGATCGGACGGGTAGGCCCGCACGTCCGAAGGGAGGGGACACAGGGGAGGGTGCGGGGTAAGAATCACATGCCGGGTCCGCGACGGATCTCCGGCCTCTCGTGAATAACATCATGGTCCGCTAACAACTGGCCAAAACAAAGACGCGCCGGGTTGAAGGCCATGCAGGGAGCCAAGTCATTCAGCTGACCCTCTAACTCCTAATTCCATTTAGGTACTCATCGCGAGGGCCACTTATTACTCAAATGCTTCCCAAAACGGACAATTCACATGCGGGGTTCCGCTTCACTCGAACCCGGTTATGCCACCCACCCGTACGTCAACCCCCGCAGGCCGCCGTGGGCGTGCTAGTGCGCGCACATATATGAGCTTGCACTCCTGCTAGGTCCGCATAATGGATTGCTGCTCCTATCCTCACTCTCATTCCCGTATCTCTCTCGACTTTGTCACCCGTTAGCACCCATGTCTAAGAACTCTGACAAGAAGCCCGTTCCGTTCGCCACACACATCACCGCCGGAGGATGTGCAGGAGCAATGGAGGCAGTGAGTACGGAGAGAACTACGTCTCTCGTTCTCAACAGCCCCCTCGCCGTGCCTCCTCGATGTTGACCAAGATCACGCCTTGTAGCTCTGCTGCCAACCCCTGGACACGATCAAAGTGCGAATGCAGCTCTCTCGATCGGGACGCGCACCAGGGACGAAGCCGCGAGGCTTTATCGCCACGGGCGCGCTCATCGTACGTCGGGAGACGCCACTGGCGCTCTACAAGGGCCTCGGCGCCGTCATGATGGGCATTGTGCCGAAAATGAGCATTCGTTTCGCGAGTTTCGAGACGTACAAGACTGCGCTCGCAGATAAAAATGGCAAGACGAGTGTAGGGAGCATCTTTTTGGGTCAGTGATCGAAGTCTCTCTCTCTTCAAGCTACTTTGAAATTGACGTTTTCGCTATAGCTGGTCTCGGCGCGGGGACAACAGAGGCCGTCGTGGTCGTGACGCCCATGGAGGTGGTGAAGATCCGTCTCCAGGCGCAACAGCACTCCCTCGCCGACCCATTGGACGCTCCCAAATACCGTAATGCTGGACATGCAGTGTACACCATCATCAGGGAGGAGGTTCGTAGTCTCTCAAAGCTCTTTATATGAGAAACAGGGGCTCATCCGTTGTGCCTGTAGGGCTTTGCCACACTTTGGCGCGGAGTCTCGCTCACCGCCTTGCGACAAGCGACTAACCAAGGTGAGCATGACTTCCCTTACGTGGAACTCCCCTCTCCTCTCATTTCGATCTCGCTCACTCTGTTCTTCCAGGTGCCAACTTTACCGCATACCAGGAACTCAAAAAATTCGCGAGCAGAATGCAGCCCGACTTGCCAGAGCTGCCGTCATATCAACACATGCTCATCGGTCTCATCTCTGGCGCCATGGGTCCATTCTCGAACGCGCCCATCGACACCATCAAAACTCGTACGCGTCTCTTTCACGCATCTGTTCTTTGCCTTTTCTTGACCGACCGCCCGTTTTCGTGTTTCAGGGTTGCAGAAATCGACCGCCGAACCCGGCGTCTCCGCCTTCACACGCATCAAGACCATCGCTGGCTCGATGTACCGTGAGGAGGGCCCGAAGGCGTTCTACAAGGGCATCACCCCGCGCGTGCTGCGCGTCGCCCCTGGGCAGGCCGTCGCCTTCGCAGTCTACGAGCGCGTGCGAAAGGTGATTGAGAGTATCAGACAAACGGAAGACTTGAAGGACGGGTACGCAGAGTGAAGATGTCCTGATGAACATAGATGACGACCTAAAGTCCGCATTTGCAGTGTTCTTGTATGAATTTAATCTCAGCTAGGGCTGTTTTTCATTTCTTCTTCGTCTTTTTTTTTTTTTTTCTGTGTTATTTTATTGGACGATGCATAAAGCTTTTTGCCAAAGAAAAAGATGTGTTTGATTAGAGCGAGATTAGAGTGTGGTTTTAAGAAAAGTCGTGTTGAGTTGAGAAAAGGACCGGGATCCACTCCCCAGCCCATTTCCGAAACCGTCGAATGACGCACCGCCCTTCACATCTCTCCTCAGCACCACGACCACCGCCTCGTCCTTCGTTCTCTCGGCTCCTTCTATTTTCGAATTTATGCTCTTTGAGCCCTTAACGACTCGATACGAACCTGCTTGAAGCGCTTTCGTATACAACCTTCGGCATAATATTGCTGTCGGACAAAAACTGGCATCACACGAGAACCTACCGACTAGGAGTTCTCAATTTGACCTGAGGTCTTAAGCTTATTCACTAACACAAATCTTATGCAAGTATCCTTTCTTTGTTTATTTTTTTTCCTGTGATGCTTCAGTAAAAGGGTCGACTTTCCATCCTTCTTTCCTTCCAATGGGCTCCCCACGAACCGCTTGAACGTGTCCGATACCCGATGCACCACACTAGCATACCGTGGTCGCACCTTAAGGCCGGACCTACATCATCATTACCTACACACCCCGCCTTCTCTCTTGAGGAGGTGGAGAGAGACCGGAAGAATTATGGCTGCTCCGCCCCCAGTGCACGGCGTGAACGGCAAAGGCCCGGTCGACAGTTCGGGGTTGCCCCCTCATTCTGCCTGCCACGTTCGCCTAGTGCGGATCGGTAGGAGGGTAAGGAGTGCACTCCGATGCATTCCTCAGCCAAGCCGGTGCATTGCAGTCCTTTTGGACGCGTTCGTCTTTGCGTCGGTGGTCGCAGATGTGGTTTTTTTTTT
>JAZHGK010007230.1:0-18155 GCA_037855215.1 Waitea zeae
CCTCGTAGCACCAGCCCTCCTCGGGGTCCTCGGTGGCGGAGGGGGAGGGCGTGGCGGAGACGGTCTTGGACGGGTTGGCGGCCGAGGAGGCGGCGCCGGGGATGCACTGAGCCGGGCGGGCCTTCTCGAGGACTTCGGTCGCGAGCATGGGGCGGCAGCAGAGGTTGAAGAACTCGGTGCCCTGCTGGCCCTTGCAGCCGATGGCGAGGTAGCGGGCGTGGTAGGTGTCGTAGTCCTGTACGAAACGAAGCGCGATCAGACACTCTGAGATTAAAGATACCAAGTGGAAAGAAGGGAAGAAGCGTACCTCGAGCCAGTTGCCGTAAGTGGCCGGCTTGCCGCGGGGGATCACGAGGCCAGAGACGGAAGCGACGGTAGCGAGAGCGAGGGTGATGTAGGTGAACATGGTGGTAGAAAGTTGGTTTGGATTTGGGAGTAGGAAGTGGGTGAGCAGATCGATGCCAAACTGAGAAGAGACTGGACTGTGACTGAAGAGTCGGTGCAGTGAAAGGACTGGTAGAAAAGAAGGAAGGTTTGGCCTGGAGATCGAGCGTGAGCGTGAAAGATCTAATACATCTGAAGGAGGAGGGGAACTTACAACGAGAGGCCGGGAGGGGGGGGGGAGGGAGAGAGAGAGAAGAAGAAGGGGGAAAAAAAGGCTCGAGAGCGCTGAAGAAACGAAAGGACAGCGAAACTCGGCCTGTTTTTATACCACGGTCGACGGGCGCGGACTGTCAGCCAAGGGGGGGAAGGTGGCAGCCACGTGCGCCTTCGAATCGCCGTGTTCTCCACCATTTGATCTCGGCCAAATCTTTTTCGTTACAAGGGGATCGGCCACACTTTCCCGCCTTAGGGGGGAAGAAAAGAAATTTCAAGGAACACGACGCCGTACTTAGACGATGTCGAATCGGAAATGAGAAATTACCGGATTCATGTACTAATCTCGTCCGGAAATGATGACGCCCCATGCGCAGCGTCTCTGTCTTGGCCGGAGGGCGACCCGGGGCCTGTAGCGCAGCAGCCTGTCGACGGTTGAGCGCAACGCACAGCCACGACACAGCTCCGCCCCCCGCCTCCGAGCCTCCGGCGTCGGACGAGAGAGCTCCTCAGTTCACCCTCACACCACCACCCCCATCTGACGACATGAGCAACCTCACCCAAAATCCGTTCGCGTCCTCCCACTCCCTCGACGCGAACCCGTTCGAAGACCCGGCCCCGGCGCACCAGGCCCGCCTCGAGGATCTCCAGCGCAGAGAGCGCGACCTCGAGCGCAGAGAGTCCGAGCTCGCCCAGAAGGCGGACCAAGTCCGCAGGACGGGCCGAAACAACTTCCCGCCTTGTACGTCCTTTGGAGGAGCTTTGGGTGTCGAGCTTTTGCAGATCTGACCGCGTCGGCAGTCTTCCCGCTCATCTACCACAGCATCGCCGACGAAATCCCCTCCGCCCACCAGCCGCTCATCACCCGCCTCTTCCAGCTCTGGCTCGTCCTCGCCGGCACCCTCATCGTCAACATGGTCGCTTGCATCTTCATCCTCACTTCAGGCGCCGACGACGGCGTCAAAGACCTCATCTCCAGTATCGTGTACGTTTCCGGAGGCCGTCGCTGCGCAATCGCTGTCGTGTGGGCTCATGTGCGCTTGGCAGATACATCCCAGTAATCGGAATCCTGTCCTTCTTGACCTGGTATCGGTGAGCCGACGTCTCTCTCGCCTTCTCTCACGGGGAATTCCTGACGTCTTCCGCAGACCTATCTACAACGGCTACATGAAGGTCCGTATTTTTAGCCCGTCTATTTTTGAGACCGTTGACACGGCTTGCAGGAGCAAGCGCTATATTACTGTATGCCTTCGCTTAGAGATCCACCCTGCCCCGAACAAGCTAACGTCCAAAACTTAGACTTTTACTTCTTTTTCGGAGGCTGGCACCTCCTCTTCTCGATCTACATGTAGGTCTTTCTGCTTCCGGCCTCGCCTCATCCCCCCACTGATCCGTTTCCAGGATTCTCGGTATCCCAAGGTGGCCCACTCACCCACTTCTTCCCGACCCGTTTTTCTGACGTCGACCCTTTCACATAGCACCGGATCTGCTGGCCTCATTCGCATGATCCAAATGTTCAACCGACGGGCGTTCGTCGCCGGTGCGCTGGGCATCGTGGCCACCGTCGGCTGGACGCTGCAAGGCGTCGGAAACGCCTGGTACTTCCGCGAGGTGCGCGCTCGCAATCTCCCTCCTAACCCATTGAATCTGGGACGTTCCGCTCACCTGCGCCGATTCCCTGATTCTCTCAGATCTGGACTCACCACAAGAGCGCCGGTCATACAGTCGAAAAGGTACGCACTGCCCCCCCCACCGCGTTCCCTTTTTATCAGCGAACTGTCGTCGTCTGACACGACCATTATACAGGCCAAGACTGAGTTCGCAGCCCACGGCGCCAAGGCGTACTTTTCGCGAGGCTAATCTTGTTTCGTTCGCCTCGTGGTGGACGATGGACTCAGTGCGGACAAGTTGGCGGTCATGTAAAAAAAAAGACGGGAGCGCCTGCAACTGTACCTTTGTCGAGTTGTTCTTTGTTTGTGACACCTCCCCACACACGACGTATTCTTATCATGTACGACGACGATGCCTGCTTCCCTCCTTGAAATGATCACTGTACCGTTCGAAATCTGAGACGTCGTACTGCGAGGCCCTTCGGCGCTTTCGCTATCCGTCCGACGGTTTTTTGACTCTGAAGTTTCGCGCAGATGGCGCGCCTGTTTTTAAAGTCCGCTGAGGCGTCCTTAAGTATCACGCGGGCGCCTCATTTTTCGTCTCAACCACCTTCTTGTTGGTCCGTCACCATCTCCTCCGACTCTGATCTCACCGGCGCACGATGTATCTGACCTACGATCTCGCATCCGTCTTTCTCTTTGCAGGCCAAAAAAACCCTATCTTCAATTCAGAAAAATCCAAAAAATCCAATTCGTACAAAAGCGGCTGTCGTCCCTTCTGTGTGCGTCTCAGACTATCACCTACCCATGCAAAGGCCTGAAGGAGCTCACCATCCGTGCCTCTAGTCTTTTATATAAAAAGTTCATAAAAAGCAGTAACGACCACATCGTATACAAAAAACCCCTTTTTTTTTCCAAACCCAAGCACCAGAGATGTCTGCACCTGTTGCCACCGCCGACGCCCCCAAGGCGCTCGAGGCTCCCAACGCCAACAACAACGCCGTCTCCACCCAGGTCGTCGCTTCCCCCCCGGCTCCTGCTCCTCCCGCCCAGATCGCGTACAACCCGCCGCCCCAGGTCACGGCGGGTGCCTCGGCGCCGTCCGCGTCGCTGTACGTGGGCGAGCTCGAACCCTCCGTCACTGAGGCCCAGCTGTTCGAGATCTTCAACATGATCGGCACGGTAGTCAGGTGCGTCGCGGAAATTTCTGTGATCTCTGACGACATTGTGCTAACTGTTACTTCTCGTTTATCCTCTGTTTTTTTTTCTCTACTTGCATTTTCTTTTTCGCCTCTAAATGTAATTTGGCGAACGAAACATCAGCATTCGTGTCTGCCGCGACGCCGTCACCCGCCGCTCTCTCGGCTACGCCTACGTCAACTTCCTCAACGCTTCGGATGGCGAGCGTGCTCTGGAGCAGCTCAACTACTCTCTCATCAAAGGCCGTGCTTGGTACGTGACCGTCTCCGGACGAAATGCCAAAAAGGAGTTAGTTTTGGTGGCTTACGTATTCCGCAGCCGGATCATGTGGTCGCAGCGCGACCCCCAGCTCCGCAAGACCGGCCAGGGCAACATTTTCATCAAGAACTTGGACGATGCTATCGACAACAAGGTATGTTGCGTTGGTCGTCTGGCCGTGTGACTTGTGTGCATATGGGGCAAGGTGCTAATGATGACGGCGGTAGGCCCTCCATGACACGTTCGTCGCGTTCGGCAACGTCCTCTCCTGCAAGGTCGCCACCGATGAGCAGGGCCGTTCGAAGGGCTACGGCTTTGTTCACTATGAGACCGCCGAGGCGGCCGATTCGGCGATCAAGGCTGTTAACGGCATGTTGCTCAACGACAAGAAGGTCTACGTCGGCCACCACGTCTCGAAGAAGGAGCGCGAGGCCAAGTTCGAGGACGCGAAGAAGCAGTTCACCAACATCTACGTCAAAAACCTTGACACAGAGGTCACTGACGAGGAGTTTGAGGAGATGTTCAAGCAGTATGGTCCCGTCACCTCGTGCGTCATCCAGCGGGACGAAGAGGGCAAGTCCCGCGGCTTTGGCTTCGTCAACTTTGAGAACCATGACGACGCCCAGAAGGCGGTGGACGGTCTCCACGATACCGACCTCAAGGGAAAGAAGCTCTTCGTTGCTCGTGCGCAGAAGAAGGCCGAGCGCGAGAAGGAGCTTCGCCAGTCGTACGAGCAGGCGAAGGTGGAGAAGTTCCAGGGCGTTAACTTGTACATCAAGAACCTGGACGATGACATCGACGACGACAAGCTCCGCAACGAGTTTGAGCCGTTCGGTGTGATCACCTCTGCCAAGGTCATGCGCAACGAGAACGGTACATCCAAGGGCTTTGGCTTCGTCTGCTTCTCTGCACCCGAGGAGGCGACCAAGGCCGTCGCGGAGATGAACAACAAGATGCTCGGGACGAAGCCCCTCTACGTCTCCCTCGCTCAGCGTCGCGAAGTTCGCCGTCAACAACTCGAGCGCCAGATCGCCCAGCGGAACAATATTCGCCTCCAGCAGCAGGCCATGGGCGGTGGGATGCCCGGCTACATGGGCGGCCCAATGTATTACCCGGGCCCTGGCCAATTCCCGCCCCAGGGCGGTCGCGGCATGATGGGCTACGGCCAGCCTGGCATGATGCCACCGCGCCCGCGCTACCCGCCTGGCGGCCCGCAGATGCCCGGCATGCCCCAGCCCGCGCCTTACGGACAGGTTCCGCCTGGGTATGGCATGCCAGGCTACCCCCGCGGAGGTCCTCGCCCGCCTAACGCGCGCGGCCAGGGCTCTCCTGGCAGCCAGCCGGCGCAGCTTCCGCCCGCTGGCGCTCCGTCCGCACAGGGCCAGGCCCGTCCGGCGCCTGCGGCCCCGAGTGCCCCAGCTCCCGCTGGTCGTCCAGCCAACGCGGCGCCTCCGCCACCCGCTGCCAAAGCGGAGGACCCTGCAGTCGCTGCGATTAGCAATTTGCCACCGATGGAACAGAAGCAGGCGATTGGTGA
Source organism: Waitea zeae (assembly GCA_037855215.1). Lineage (NCBI taxonomy): Eukaryota > Fungi > Basidiomycota > Agaricomycetes > Corticiales > Corticiaceae > Waitea > Waitea zeae. The sequence continues at coordinate 5,203 of JAZHGK010007230.1, forward strand.
GATGCTCTACATGCGCATCGTTGGGTGAGCTTCCTTCCTTGTTTGTTCGACTGGGTTGACGTGATTGTTGGGCTGATCCGATTTGTGCATCCTTTTGTCTCAGGTCCCAACCCGAGCTCGCGGGCAAGATCACCGGCATGCTGCTCGAGATGGACAACCAGGAGCTCATCGGCCTCGTCAACGACGCCGGGGCGCTCGACCTCAAGGTCAACGAGGCGCTTAATGTTCTCCGCGAATACTCCAAGGACCAAACTGCCTGAGCGGCAGCCACCACATTCCGCCACCCGCTGCCCTGGCCTTCTTGCAGGACCCGCGTTTGAACTTCCACTCTCTTTCCCACTTCCCCCCTCCGCTCGTTGTTTGCTTGAGTTGTCTGCCTTGTTTTTTCGTCTCCATGTCGTCGGATGTGTGTTGTTGGGATCTCACGGGTATCTTCGATGATCGGTCGTCCCTTTCACTGCGCGTTTTTTATGATGTTTTGTACCATTATTTCTTCGCTTCTTTTGTTCCTTTGAAAGGAGTCTGAGCAATGAGGATGACAACCGCTTTTGACGACTGCCACCGCTCCGAGTGATCTACCTGACGACCGATTGAGTTTGAATTCATGAAATGCAAGCTGCAAAGTACGTATGCGTTGAGTGATGTTGAGAAATGATGGACCTGGGGGGAGAGGCAGCCTCCCTGTCAGTCACTGGTTCGAACTGAGGGTCGACTTCATCATTTCCCATCATCATCTTCTAGGCCATTTTCAAACGCAATTCGCATCGTCCCTGCCGCTTTGCACCAACAAAGTCCGATAGCCTTTCAGCCATTTATTTCCCTTTTCTGTTTTTTTTTTTTTTTTTTAAATGCTTTCCAACCATCGGGTCAAAGGGAAAAATTCGAGTTCAAAGTCATACAGAGATGTTCATCAACTCGGCCTAGATCTGCCACCGACGAAATGGCTTGCCAACACCCCGCGCACGCAGAAGCCACGCATATGCGGCACGAACAACACACGCAAGCGCACACAGTCAGAACCCCACCCTCGGAGGAGGAGGCCTTGATCAGGGCGTGCCCTAACTGGCCCATGGCCCGCTTCCCTTGCCATGGTTTCCCCCGCACGGCTGCTGTGAACGCATGCCCCAGCCACCCCGCCGACACGCGTCGCCCGGGTGTGAAGACCTGGGCGATCGCGCCGCGGACTACTTTCGTGAGCTGTGCGGGCGCAGGTGCAACAAGCTGAACAAGCGTTACCTGCTCCCGGCAGACGAGGAGGAGCTCAAGGTGAGTCGAAGACGTCAGCCTCTCGCGACTTTTTGTTCCCCTTCTTTTTCCCTCTTCTTCTTCGTCTTTCTCTTCTCGCGGTTGCTGCCTTGACCCCCCACCGAACGACATGCGTTTGACGTTTGCAGACTATATTTTGTGGCCAAACTGTCTTGTTCAAGCGAACTAACCTGCCGCCTTGTTTGCAGCGGTTGGACTATTGCCATCGCATGGTTCAGTTCATCTTCGGAGGAAAGAACTACATAGGCCCGGTGAAGGAGATCCTCAACACACCCAGTCGTCACAAGCGACGAATACTGGACTTGGGATGCGGCGGAGGTCTTTGGTACGCCCCGCTTCTAGGCTGAAAAACGAAGAGAGGTGGCTTTACACTTTTTGGCTCAGGGCATTTGAAATGGCGGACGAATTCCCCCAGGCAGAAGTCGTCGGTGTCGACGTCGCTCCAATCCAACCGCTGTGAGTAGCTTATCAAGCTTTTGTGGGTTTCCGAACGATCTGACACGTTCTGTCATCTTCTCTTTTGCCTTACAGTGACATGCCTCCAAACTGCGAGTTGCGTGCGTTCTAGAACGAGATTCAATGACCAGAGAAGCTCACCATTCATTCGTCGTCTCCCTTTTTTCTCTCTCTCCACGCATTTCAGATTTGAACTCTGCGACCTAGCGCAGCCCACCCTTCCCTACCCCAGCAACCATTTTGACGTCATCCATGCGCGTTGTATTAGCACCGCTGTGAGAACCTCTTCTCAACTGATCATACCACGTTTTTGACAAGGAAGCCGTTCGAACAGATAATAGACTATCCGGCATTACTCCGTGAGATCACTCGCATGCTACGGCCTGGTGGGATGATCCTCCTCGTCGAGATGGACCACGTCCCCATCGCCGACGGAAAGCGTTCGGCCGTCCCCACTCTCGGCGCGGTGTCGACTGTGCAGCCGTCCGGGGCGCCAGGATGGTCGTCAATATGGGACGCGTATGCGCGTGCGCTCTCGACGCAGGGCTTCGACGCAACCGTGCCGCACCGCCTGGGACAGTTGGTGTGGGGGACGAGAGCCTATGACATGTCGCGCACGTACGCTCACCAAGCGGAGATCCCAATTGGATTTCATCATCGTGGTGAGTGAGAGACTGTATATGCATTGCCCAATTGTTCACGCTTTCACAGACCCCACTTTACTCACCGTCGGTCAACTTGCGTGGATGGATTTTGATCTCATGCTTGGGGCTCTTAAGCCCTATCTGCAGTTACTTCCTATACCCGATTGGAAAATCAAAGACATGATTGAAGATGCACAAGCTGATCTCTATTATCCCGTCGTTAGATTATCAACACGCTTGCATGTAGTGCAAGGCATTAAGAAGTGAGAGCTGCTTACCCATATTCCTCTTTTAATACACAACATTCCTTCGATCTCTTCCCGCAATAATCCTTTCGATTCGTTTCCTCAAGTGCAGTACAAAACACAACTGTATTATATCAGCTTTTTTTTACTTGTGTATGTAGTTGTGCACTCTTGAACCAAAATATACCACATTCTGTATCTTTTTTTCTATTTCTGCCAAATAGACAAACACTTTCAAGTTTTGAAGGCGACGCTGAAGCTGAAGTATGCCCAGCGGCGCTTATTGACTTTTGAGTGAGTGCCTTCTTCGGCACGTGGTCCGGCACATTTTCTGGCTCTGCCATTCTCCGCTTCATTGATTCACTGGTGCTGCAGCTATGAGGATCGAAAAGTGCTACTTCTGCTCAAAGAGCGTCTACCCTGGACATGGTATGAACCGCACAAGAATCTTGTGCTTACAAATCTGAAGCGTCACTCCAAAGGTTCTGCCTTCGTCCGAAACGATGCCAAAGTTTTTCGTTTCTGCACCTCAAAGTATGTCAGCATCGTCCTTTTTCTACTTATTGACATTGCTAACTCATCTGACTAGGTGCCATAAAAATTTCAAGTAAGGCATATTGCAGTCGCTTGGTGCCAGGTTTCTCACAAGTCAATCTAGGATGAAGCGTAACCCTCGCAAGGTCCGATGGACCAAGGCTTTCCGCAAAGCGGCTGGGAAGGAAATGACAATTGTACGTCGCTGACTTGCTAAACTTAAATCTTTCTCACTTAGCTCATGATGTATGTAATTTCAGGACTCCACAATTGACTTTGAGAAACGCCGGAACATTCCAGTTCGTTACGACCGCGAGCTCATGCAGACTACCGTCAAGGCAATGAAGAGGATTGCGGAGATCAAGGCCCGGCGAGAGCACGCTTTCTGGAAACATCGGTACGCACGTATAAAAAAATGCATGGTAACATAGCTCACCCTTTGTACAGTATGTCGGCAGCACGCGAGAAGCTTCGCACCCACCGCCGTAAGACTGCCGAGTCTAGGACAGCAGTCAAACTCGTGGAGCCTCTGGCTGCAACAGAAGCCAGCCCGGAGAAGGTGCGGGTGCGCGAGAAAATTAAGGTGTCTCAGGGGCGCTCGGCTCTTATTCCGGGAGAGGGGAAGTCAATGGGTATGGAGATTGATTAGGTCTTTCTATCTCACTTCTACTCCAGCCTCTCCTGCTTTCGTCTTTGCACAAACATTCTTCCATATTCTTTTTGGCATACCGCTTGTATTAGATACATAATATCGTCAAATCCATGAGTGAATACTGTACAATGACCATCAAGTGAATTATCCTTGTCGTGAACTATCCTCGTTGCTTGTATTTCGCCTCGGTCTCCTCCCGGACGTTCGGATCGAAGGTGTTATGCAGACCTAGAAGCGTTTTGCTGACAGCTTCAGTTGCACCTATCATCGGTTTGAGTACCGCGATCGGCACTGCTCGTACAACCGCTCGAACAGGACCCTTCAAAACTATCAGCCATTTATACATTAAGATATAATATACGAAAGGCACGCACTTCATTTCCAGACCGTTCGTAGACCTCCATAGGCACTGCGAGGATGGTTTGCGCCGCTGAATTAATGTTTCTTCTTAGGCTCGTGTATGCAGACTGGACCCCCTCTCGCACATCCATCGGTTGCTCCGCGTAGCGACTAAACAGCTCCCCATCGTCTCCTCCTCCTGCACCCTCAACGAACGCATCAGGCTGGAGGGCTTCAGCGGTGATATTTCCCGAAAATTGCGCGCCCAATACGCTTTCCGCTTGTTCTAGAATGACTTGCGTACCCGTTGCGAGGCGTGCCCCAAGTTTAAGCGCCTCCATGCCCGTCGAGCGCATAAAGGCGGTGGCGCCCTTTTGCATTCCTCGCACAACGCGACCATCCTTCTTGTATTGTGCAACAGGTAACAGAACGAGGTCTGCCACGCCAGAGCCGACATTCACGACGGAGCGGATAGGAGCAATACCAGAGATGACATCCACGAGTTGTGTCGCCTTTACGTCGGGCGTCCATAGGTCGTTCAAGGTATCACCGAGCCGCGCCCAGCCAGTCAGCTGAGATGCTTTAGTATTTTATCGCACTATAGGAGCCATGAACACTCACCCCGTGCAAAGTGATATGTCTGAGAGTCATCTCTGAACCATCAAAGTGGAAGAAGTTCATCAGTTCAATTGTACGGCCTGCGCGTAGTGCCCGGTAGTCAACACGTTTTGGCTTGTAGTCAAGTTTGATGTCGATAGGAAAGATCTCAGCATGTTCTGTGACAACATTAGCAAGAGTCAAGTAGATGCCAAAGGTGCATACGGAAGTACGTCTCGTCCTTGGAAGGCTCTTCTTCCGATGCGGGTTCTGTGCTGGGAAGCTTGAAGGCGAAGAACTGTTTGATGAAATCGAGAGCGTCTTGATCGACGTGGAGCTTCAAGGGAAGAATCTTTGCCTTTACGACTCGATGCATGAGCTTTACGGATTAATGGGGCCTAAAAGTTGTGACTTACACGTAAACGCGCTTCAACTGCAGGATTGCCCGGTACAGGACGAACGTTAATTAACTCGACGCGCACCATATTCGAGTTAGTCTCTCTAACGTTGCCGCGAATATCCGAGTGCATGCTGGTTAAAAACTTGGCCCAAGTAGATGTCTTGAGATGATCAAGAATTTCTAGGTCTCTCACAGTCGCCAAGACACGAGACGCAAAGGCCTCGTCAGGCTGATACTGATCGAATTCAGCGTCTGCTCCAAGAAGGCGGAACTCTATGCTTGGTTCGATGGCACGTCCTAATGGTTGATTTTTCGAGGGGGTTGGCTTCAGTGGGGGTGCTCCAGACGTAGGCTGATGCCGAAGAGACTGCCAAGAGCTTTGTGTCGACGTTTCATCATCATCATCATCTACTAGTTCCTTGTCAAGGACCTCGATAATCTCTTGGCTATCCATTCCTTCAAGGTCCTGCTCTAAGCCCACATGAACGGAGTTGTACAAAAGGGCGCTGGTGTCATCGGCGCCAGGAGTGTATTCCTGTCCATCAGCAAGCATTTGCCTGATTTTAGCGAGTCTTCTTCTCATTGCCCTTGTTTCTTCTTGGATTGTTTTTCTTGTGCTTGGCCAGTCGTAACCATCATAAAGTAAAACCTCCAAGTCACAATTATGAACCCGAACACGGACAGTTGTTTCACCAAGCCTTAACAGTAGTTGAGTATGTATGTATGTAAACGCAGTAAGTACTCACGCTGTGTCGTTCTCCCCTGCATCGGGGGGAAGAGTGTTAAAGTAATTCTCTATGATCTTTAATGGCTGGTGCGTCAACAAGCGGATCGTTTCTCCTCCCAGCGCAGACACAACGCCGCTGCCTTCTGCGGAGTTTTGGCGCACGTCATGAGGAGTGAATTCATCAATATCATCGTCATCCAGCTCCCGTAAGCCTCCTGCAGCTCCAAACGAGTCGTCGAGATAGTCGAGATTTCTTGGCAGGTCATCGTCAATCATATCGGCGCTGGGCCCAACCCGAGGAACGCGCCGCTCGAAGGCGTGCTCATCCAAAGACGCTGGTGACAGTGAGTGATTTGTCAGTGGTGTAGAGTGAACTATTTACCCATAAGCCCCCGATCCATTCGCTCTTCTGAAATGGTGGTAGTAGGCGTTGGCTTTGAACGATTCTTCGAAGAACTGGAGATTTTGAGTATTGAATAATTTCGAAGAGGTACAACTTACGGCGGGGGAGCACTAGGCTGTTCAGGCGAGTGGAAATCATTGGCAAGAATACCAATTGCTGTGGCCGTGTCAGCACACATATGAATTCGAATGACAGTTTTCTCCACATTTAGCTGTATAAGTGCATGAATATGAAGTAACATAGGGCACTGTCCGAACTTACACGGATATCATTGATCGCAACTCCTTTTACTTGTCGCAGAGCCAAGTCCAAGTCCGATATTTGCACAAAAACGGCAAAACCTCGAGACTGCAGAATATCCAGTTAGCAGACATAATAGTGGTTGTTAGATGGCATACCTTCCACAGAGATAAACCATCAGCAGAGTTGATAGCGTAAGACACATATTCCTCCAGTGGCCGGACATCATCGTTAAGTAGTACAGTCCCTTTGTCCATTTGTAGCGACACTAATACTTCTGTTGCATCCCCAACTAGATCAGTAGCAAGCTTGAGCTCTTCAAGATAAAGGACCGCAGAAGCTTGTTGTGTAGATCCCATGATAGATATGGATCCATCAGAAACTTTTATAACTACTTTTGTCCGTTCACTTGGGACAACAGACTCGAATGCCTGTAAGTAAAGCTTAGCTCAAGTTAGTGATAGCTGACACAACAAAACTCACCCCGGGTGGTGCTTTAAAGAACGCCCCAAGGTCAGAAACCCAAGAAAGATCGGGTCGGAGGTTGTATGTAAAGCCCGCCAGGGATATTCGTACAGAACTCTCTTTAGCTATCGTTCCGGGCACTGTGTAAGAGCGGAATCGGAGCTTGATCATCGGAAGTGGCCGAGGCATCTGTTGTCCTGATAAGTAATTATTGATATCTTCAAAATGTAATTACTGACAAATTCGGATGGAATAGTGAGATGAATAAGCGAAGTACGCTTATTGTCATTGGGAGTATTGTCTATACGAAGATCCGCAACTCCAAGAGTTAGGACGGTTTCTTCCTGCACACCTAACTCAGTAGAGCACCAATATACAGGTAGATGGGTACATACCTTCCCCTCAGGCTTGAGTTCGAGCAAGGCGTCAAGGTTCATCAGTCCAACATCAAATGGCAGTGATGTAGTTACTTGTGATGATACACGAGGCACAAGCAACCTGACAAAAACTGAAATGATTTGATGAGAGAAGCTCGCTTTAGGAAACAAATCACATACCTTCCGAGATTAAGGTTTTGATGACAGTTTCATTTGGAGCACTAACTTGCGCGTGCACAGTGTCATATTCGCTTCCCGAGGCGCTTCTACTTCCACTGGCTTCGGAGCCGGCAAAAAATCTACTTCCAATCATGCTGTTATCTCGACTGGCTTTAGCCGAGGTTGATGAAGAAGATGCGGTAATGCTGCTGCCACGCTCGATGAGCTGGGTCGCATCGTCAGCCCAAAATTGAAGGCCGTCAAGAAGAGGTTTGGTCATAATAGCAAGAAGTCCTGGAAGATGTGCGCTGACAACAGTTTTCATTGATTTGGTCTGTGCACGAATACGGGAAACCTTGATGCGGGGGAAAACGACGGGCGGCTTGCTATCGACAAAAGGTGATTCATCGAGGGACCCGGATCTACGTTCAGCGATTGGTGTCCCAGAGTCTGCGATGGCTGCTTGGCCTATGGAGATAATACCAGTAGCTTGGCGATCGCTAGCAAGCGCGTAAGCTACGAGAATCCTGGACCACTGTACGGACAACAAGACATCTGAAGTGGCATCTATTATCTCTGGTACCATCGTGTCTGTAAATCGTGCATGCTTTCTGTCCGGTGCAGCCGGCGTCCCGCTCAATAGAACCAATTCATGAAAGTCGAGGATAACAGCACCAGAGCGGGTCGCTAAGTGCGGAGGAGGAGGACAGCGAATTTCAATGCGAACCATAGGAAATTCCACATGAGCCGAGAAAGGTGGAGCAGAGTTGGGTGTGGTTCGAGATTGCTAAGCACTGATGAGCTTTCATGTATATTAGATCAGAACAGTCATATAACAACTAACCTTTTTGCCTGTGATACGTCTTGTAGTAATGTGTGATGGCACTGGATCACGATAGTCGTAGTGTAAATCAAGATCTTGGAATATATTCTCCTCTAACCGCCGCTTTGCGCTTCGAGGGCTGGCTTCAGTACCTGGCAGCTGGGTAGTGCGAACCCGAGGGGTCGAATGAACTGAACGTCGTGAGGCAAGGTCATACTCAGTATCTTTGTCTTCTTCTTCATCCAAAACCTCCTGATTGGAGCTCGCAAGGGAAGCTGGAAAGCAATCTGAAAGGAAGTCTAGAACTTGACTACCTTCACGTGTTGGCCCTCCTTCAAGCAACATCCCCAAGTCCGCAAAAACGTGCAAAGGTGCCATTCGTATGCTGATGTTTCTTGCATTCTCGTCAGTTTCTCCGTAGCTTGGTACACTATCAGCGATTATGGAGACTGCCGGAGTGGGCTGTAGTCCACGTTGGATATTGGCAAGAATGTCTGCCTTTGATGCGGACGAGGGAGACGTTGAGAGACCAATGCCTGCTACTCCCAACCCACTTGTGCGACGCTGGTGTGCTGGGGGCCGGACACGCCAACGAGAAGGCTTTGCGGCCTCAAATCGTTCCCCTCTGTCTGTCCAGTCTGCGATGGAAAAAGAAGGCAATGTGACTGTGTGCGGAAGGCCTTCCAACCAATCGGGCTGTGAGTGCATCGCTGAGTATTGCGAAGGTAAATACGGATCTGTTATGAGGATCGGCAGGGCATCGAGTTCACCCTCATAAGAAGGCCGACCAGTTGAGCGAGTATGATGGGAAAATATGGAGAGGTCGTTGATGGTCAACGAGACTTGCGTAACCCGCTTTGGAGGCGGCGGTCTTGCCTTTGAGGTAGCGCCTGCTGTCGGAGGTGCAAGAGTCACTCCGTATGACGCGGATATACCATCTATGAAGAGACGGACGTATCCACGCCGGAGACGAGGTGGAAGAAGAGGATGATCATGAAAAACATCTAACTCGCGAGTCCAAGTAGCATCTAGACGTGGAACGCGAGGAAGTAGGAGTAAAGTGAATCCTCGTACCCGTAGGTTAGCTACAGGGCCCATGGAAGTTGCCTTGGGTACAGATGTAGTAGCTTTTGCGTCCTTGGCACGCTGAGGAAGAGATGAAGCAATCTCCAGAAGTGTTTCCACGTGGGACGCCCGAAGAGTGCAAGCAACCATACCCAAAGAAATTGTGATCTGTGGCCGTCGACTACTTGTCGAACTACCTCCTGACGGACCTGAGCTGGAGTAAGTCAAAGAAATGGTTGTGGGCTCGGATTTGATAGTTAAAATAGTCTCGTCGATTTCACATTCTCTTGCCTTCCTCTCCGGTTCGTCTGGAAGGCCGGAGACTGATTGTTGAAGTGGTAGTTCATCGCGGACAGTGCTTGAAGTAAGAGTGCTGGATGTCTCTTGCAAAGACTGTAAATGCAGAGGCGGTCGCTGAGGTGGAGTAACGAGAAGCGCAACGATTGGCGATGAGTATGCTTTTGGGTCGGAGAATTTTTTAAAACGAACCTGATCAACGTCGTCTGTGGGTGCGTTTGATTTAAGCTCAGTTCGATAACTTGAACTGTCATCTTGCGGTGTTGGTGGCTCGGACACCAAGGAGATTGCTCCAATCGTAGCAGGGTTCAAGTTCAACTCTTCCATAATCGTGCGTTTGTCTTCCAGGCGAGTGGTTCTTTCCATGTCTTCCGGGATAATCTCTGCTTCTTCTGACTCTGCTTCTGCCGCCTCCCCAAAGGATCGCGCTTGCGTTGATGGGCCATCTTTGTATAGAGATTCTTCACTGCCAGGATTTCCTCCTGATATTGCGCTATGAAACATGGCACTCTCATAAAGACTTCCGCCCATGGAACTCGCAGGTGAATGTGGACGAGGAGGGAGTGAAAGCACTGATTCTCCCATGGTGCCGCTCTTGACTGCAGAATTTGCTAGGATAGGGCTTGTGGGTGAAATGGATCGAGAGGGGAGGCTGACCATTGATTGCGCTAGCTCGTATGTGCTACCATAAGAACTAGCCGAGGAAAGCTGAGGCGAAGGTGTTACGCCAAGTGAAGGACTGCTCGGAGTGAGGCTTTGTGGAGGAGATTTTGGAGGTAACGAGACCAATGATTGCATCATATCTGGTATATCATCCTCGTTATCATTGATAGGTTCTGGAGAGGAGATGGTCTCCGAAGACGGCGAAGGAGAGCGCACGGTAAAGCGAGGAGATGGCGTACGTGAACGAGCCGTTTGTCTAGTTACAAAACTTATGGAGGGAGCACCAAGCGGATGAGATGTTGTACTATCCACACCGCCTAGGTCGTTGAGATGAGCAGTCGATGACTCCCTATCCGCGTGGAGTTTTGGTGCGTCCACTATGTGCGAAGATATTAGGCCCGAAGCCTCCTCATTGTTTGACGCTCTCAAAATAGAATGCGGATTTGCGCTAAACGGGCGTAGTTGAATAGGAGAGGATGGCAGGGAAGGGGCAGTACGTCGTAAAGACAGAGTAGTGAGTCTAAGCCCAGAGATTGTAACAGTACGGGCTTGAGGAAGATGTTGCGTGGACGTGGAAGAGGAGCTGGAAGATGGCGAAGACACACCAGCTGCATCAAGACTGGCAAGCCCATAACGAATTTCAGGAATTGTGGCGGTAAAGCTTGCTACCCCTGGCTTGACTAACGTTATACGAGTGTTCGCAGCATCGAACTGAAACCGTGCAATGAGGTGCTCGACAAGGGCTGAGAACACCGATACATCATCCATTTCCACATCTCCTGCTTCCCTTGTCTCATCTGTTCGTGATGGTTTCACGTCAAGACCGCCAGGAATGTAGTCATCCGATCCAAGGCTCTCATAGAGAGAAGGATGCAAAGATTTCTGCAGAATTTCCTCCTCTTGAGGATCTAACTCATCGTGTATAAATTCACCTGCTGCAGAAACCACAGATTTCGTGAGGTCAACATGTGATGTGGGTATCTCCCCCTCGGAGGGTGTCACGAGGTGGAATGTCAGTTGTAGAGAATCAATGGAGAGGCCGAGTGTGGACGTTAAGGGATTTGGCCACGGAATTTTGGCCGTAACAGAAGCTACAGAGCCGCTTTGTAGCTGTATCGGGAGGCCAGCAGCCATGTTGTTTATCGACTACAAGAATTGAGCAACATAATAACGGGCGACGGTCGCAACACCTACCTCATGGTCAAGGTCTAGGTCAGTAAGTCGAACAAATCCCGACCCGATTTGTGAGTCAATCTTCTCTTCATCGAGCTGTCCAGAAACAACGAATTTCCCGAGAGTTCGTCGAAGAAGGAAAGAAATGAAGCGACGTTGTATGCCAGAAGGTAGAGTAAATGAGCTTAATGATGGCAATGACGGTAACGTTGGGAAGGTCCAAGATGAGAAATAGCTGGACATCTATAGTCGTAACAGTCTCGCGAGTATCGTGGTGTAGTTCAGGTGAGAGTGTGTGTATTCGCTACAGCCTCTGGTGCTTGAGTCCGACGCCGTTGCAGACTGAGGTGATTCAGCGCTGCAGCTACAGCCAGAGTTGAAGGGCAGCGTAGGCGATCCGGCGCTAATTCTTTCCCCACGGCAATTAGGCGGCAAGTTCCGAACCGGATCTCGATCACTGTATCAGGCGAGTTCCCTTTCTAGGCCACTACGCATTTCTTCCTTTTAACCTCGCAAGTCTATGTACTGTTATGCTATTGATAATGATATACAGACGCAAGCACTATTTATCACTATCAAGCCGTCAACAATGTGGACGACTGTTTCAAGTTCCACTTGGACAAGTAAACATTCACGAGTTAGGCTTATAGTGGCCTGTATGTCCTGTTTCATAAATGTGGGCATCCTCAACCAATCGATCGAAGGCACAGGCCCTGTAAAAGGGCTTAGGAAGGGAAGTCAGTCGTCGATAAAATAACTTACCAACACCGTTCGTTGCTGCACTGAGTGTGCTGAAGCGATCCGTTTGGCACAAATTCACTGTAGTGCACCCCAGCGTTTGTCTGTTGCTTGGGATGATTATACAGCGCCAAAAAGAGTTTTCGTTGTATAGTTGGCCAGTTGGCATATGGATCTTGAATTCCATTAAGAGCTCGCCGCCTTGTATTTTGAGGGGGATATGCTGGAGTGTACTGTTCCCTACGAGTGTTATAATACCTCACTTCAGGCTGTATCGGAGAGTACCCAGGTCCTCTCTGAGTTTTTGAACGTGATTGGGGCGAGGTTGAAAAAGAACGCTGAGAGTTCTGCGACTAGGTCAAGAGAACAATCAGAAGTAAAGTAGAGGGCCAAGCTTTAAGCACTACACACTGTCGATGCTGCATTTGCCAATGTTGAAACATTAGCAAAGACATCTCCATCTCGGTCAGGATCGCGATCACGTAAAGCAGAAGGCATCGGTTGGCTGGTTCCAGCAATCTGGGTGTCTGACCGAGATGAACAAGAGTGTTGTATCCCAGTTACCGGGGGCTGCATGTTTAGATTCTGAGAGGCAGGGCTTGAGTTTGAGATAGTGTATTCTTGAACAGATCTAAATGAAACTCCGCGAGTTTGTCTTCTGTTGCCAATAGGAGAAGAAGACGAAGAAGA
>JAZHGK010007231.1:0-16180 GCA_037855215.1 Waitea zeae
AAAAAAAAAAGCCTTTTATAACTAACCGACTCCTCTTCCCCAGCGTAGTGTTCCTCCAAGCACCTCGCATAAGGTCGTTGTCCCCCAGGCCAACCGACCACTAGACGGATCCTCCGAGTCACCGTACTTGGAGAGCCCGTCTCATCCCTCGACACAAGTCACAATGTATCCTCAGCGCAGCTTCCGGATCTACCAGCCAAACACCCTCATCGCCGTCACCGCCAACACGCTCTTTTTCGGATTTGACTCAAACACCACCTCTATTTCTACTCCCACTGGCGCGACCGATGCAGGCTTTTAGATAAACGCACCCCAACCTTGACCAAACTCTCCACTCCGTTTCTGTTCAAAGAAATCGTCTATGCTCTCACTCTCCAACCCAACTCCTATGCAAACCCTCACTCACTCGCTCGCCCACCGCACTGGCCCTGGGATCACTCGTCCCAAGGCCAGGTGGCAGCCTTACGGTTCCCATTCCCCCGCTCCCACTCGATCCTCTTCTTCCTCTTCTTCTTCTCAGTTATACCTTCACACCCCCGCATCCTCTGTAACATCATCACCTCCCTCTTCCGCTTCTTCCTCTTCCATTCACGCCTTCAACATATGTACCACCGAACCTCCTCCCTCAGCGCTACCCATCTCCCGGCACGGCGGCTCTCTGCGCGAACTCCAGAAGACCCGCTACGTCTCAGCGTTAGTAGGTAAGTCTTCGCTTCCTTTTCACCCTCTACGTAAAGTGCATGGTTATCAACCTTCATCTGGACTCTACAGATCAAGCAGTCAAGTCGTTGGACCAGATCTGGCAGCCTCAAGACATCCCTCCCGCGTTCTCCGGTCGGTGTCCGTCTCGACCTGTGGTGGCTTCCGCAAGTGAGCCTGCCATCGGAGCCGCATCGTGCTTCTCCGGCCGCTTGTCCGCTCTCCTCCAACACCGCAACGTCCAGTTGCCTTCTCCGCTGACCCCTTCTATGCAAACTTCGCCCTTTTGCACGCCCTCAACCTCACCCGTCGCATCGCTCGCGCAACCTCAGATCCGCGTCTCCGCGCCGGCAGGCACATGTTCTCGCATGCCCCCACCGACCAGCGTCGTTTCGATCCGAGCGTTCGTCCACGAGGTGCTTCGTCGGTCCAAAACCTCGGCGAGCGTCCTGCAGACCGCCCTTTGCTATATCGAGGCCGTGCGTTCAAAAATACCGGAGCTCGTCAACCAAGAGCGGCTCGGACTCGGAAGCCAGCCTGAGGTGCCCATCGAAGAGCGCATCGTACAGGAGGACGTCTTCGAAGCCGCGAACGCCACGCAGGCCACGCCCACAGGCCAGCCTACCGTCCGCGTGCTGGACGACCTCGCACTCGTGCCTCCCTCACCACTCTCGTCGGACGAGCCCCTCGCCGGAGAGCCTACCACCGAGACGTACCTGCGCAAGTCAAAAGTCTCAGCGACCGCGGCCAACGCCCTGCCCTCCCTCCCTCCGCTCCCATCGCCGCTCCTCTGCCCCCGCCGCACCTTCCTCGCCGCCATCATCCTCGCCAGCAAGTTCATGCAGGACAAGTCGTATTCGAACAAGGCGTGGGCGAAGCTCTCCGGCTTGCCGCCCCGGGAAATCGGTCGCTGCGAGCGCGCGCTTGGCGCCGCGCTCGAGTGGCGTCTCTGGGTCGGCAAGCTGCCGCAGCCGCCTGCTCAGCACGCCGTCGTCCGCTCGCAGTCCGTCGGCGAGCTGCTCCTGGGTTGCACCGCCCCTCCGACCTCCGCAGCCGCCGCCGCGCCCACGCCTTGCACCGTCCCCTGCACCGCGCCTTTCAACGCTGCCCATGCCAGGGTCGCCGCCCGCGCCAACGCGCACCGCCTCCGCTCAGGTCTCGCGCGCAGCAGCACGCTGCCCGCTGAGATTTTCGCAGCCTCCGAGGCGGCGCCGAACGCTGCGGCACCTATGGCCGTCTCGCCGCTCGCATGGGCGACGCCCACACCCTCTGCCGCCGGCTGCAGCCCGGCCGCATCGATGGTGTGGGGTACGCCGATGGCGTGCAGCCCGGCAGGGTCCGTCCCGATGCTCGACGGCGCGTTCGCCGCGTACAGCCCGTGCAGCGTCCTCGCGGGTGCGACGCCCTCGCTGACTTACTCGCCCGCGTCGACGGTGTCGAGCGCGGGTGAGCTCACGCGCACGATTCAGATGGCCGCGTTCTGCGACGTGGACGTCGGCGTCGCGTCGTCCTCCCCCGCCGCGCCTTACCGGCCAGGCATGAGCTTTGGTTTTGGCGGCTCTTGGAATGCGATCAATCATCTGTCTGTGAATGTGTCGTGTGCTGTACCCTCGTCATGTGCTTTGACTGGGGCTACGTTGGGTGATGGCCTCAATACTGCTGAAGGACTGTGTTTGCCTGTGCCTACCGTTGATGGCTCTTTGTACGAGTATTGGACTGCTTAGCTCGGGCGTGTACTCCTCTCCCCATCCTCCTTTTATTTTCTTATTTTCTTTTTCCGTTTTTCTTTTGTGCATAGTTTTTTTTCTTCTCTTTTCTCCTCCTCTCATCTCCCCTGTCTCTTGTAAAGTACGAACAGAATCATTGGTTGGGGCTGCTTTATCAAGTGTCCTTCACTACAAGTGGAGACCGGCCGATACAGAGGAGGCAAGACATCCTGCCTCTTTTGAAGATCTGGCTACTACTCATTGAAGAATTCCAGGGGCGTGTCCTTTGTTTGGATCGCCCTCCAGCTACTGGGCTGGTCCTCCCCGGCACGACGGCGTTCGTCTGTCCAGATAGAGTGGAACATCACATCTTCTGTGCCCTGAAAACAATAAAAAGGGCACACATTTCGGACGTCAAACACGCCTATGCTAGTCAAGGATCGACAAGAAAGGGTCGACGAACCTGATTTGGGGGATCGTGAATGCTGCCAACGTTATTCGGGTTGCAACGAGTCGAGTCGGCATACCAGCGCCCAGCAACCGGAGTTTTTAGTCAGGATGCGGGAGTCAGACGCGCGGGCGGTGCCAGCAGAGACTCACCGGACGTGGATGAATCCCTCACCCAATTCATCTCGCACAGCAGGAACGCGGAACGCACCCAGAACGATCGTGCCGTACGATGTGGGGGCCGCGCGCACCTGGACCAGGTCCTCCGTGCTAAAGTCAGTGAGCTGGGCGTCGGACAGGCCCCTCGCGCGAGACCACATCTCGGGCTCGTGGATGTCCCAATCTCGTCGAGACTTGGCGACCTCGGCTTTGATAACTGGCAGGACACGGGCAAACGCCTCGAGGGCGCGCGGCGTGGGGGCGTGCGCAGGGCTAAATACGAGCTCCTCGTTGGATGCTATTGAGCAGGGTCCCCCCCCCTCATCACAATTAGCCCACAGATGTCGATTGACGTGCTTCAAGCAGTGATTTTAGGTACCCACCCATTTTTTTTTATATCACACTCTTTTCGGGAATGAGTGGGACGCGTGCAAACTTGGTCCAGTGGAGAAATGGAAACGATCAGCCCTGGAATAATCCCGACCTGGTTTAATCCGGACCTGCGGCGACCTTCGGCTTGCCGGGTGATTCTTCCGAACCGGAGCCGCCAGGCTTATGTCATCATCTTCTTCCGTGGCTCAATATCACCCACTGCGTATTTCGCTCACCCACAAAACTGATGAATATTTCAGCACGAGATCAGGCAAATAAGTTGCGCCGCCATTGCGCTCCGTCAATATTCTGCGGTTCAATGACTCCGAGCAGGGACATGCGCAAGGTAACGTGTGAGTTGCAATTAATGGCGCTGCATCAACTTCAATTTTTCAGAAAGTGTAAATCACGTCATGTCCCCCTTCTAACTACTTGACAGGTGTTCGAAGATGAGCTTGTATGTGTCTGAGATGTCCAGCGCTGTCAGTGTCTGGCATTACGGCATGAAGGATGCCATTTAGGTCGTGTCGACATCAGCTGATTTGGGAAGATAACTAGGTGGGCAAACTCCGGTGTTCAAAATGCTTCCCAATGGTAGTCGTTCGCCGTTTCCACACAAATCACCCCAAACGCATGGGAAGATACGGATGTCATCTTTGCATGGCTTGGGAGTGCTATTGCCACTTGAGGCCAGTGCGTGGTCTTTGCATTCCCAAATGCTTACACTCCCCCCCTTCCTCGCACCTTCTCGTTGGTCTGTCTCACACTTTCCCGGTCTTCATGGTGCCAGGAAGCAGGGGAGGAGGGTTTCCGAAGCGATAGCCCGACGTCTTCTCAAGTTTGACGCAACCTTGCAACAGAGTTCTCAAGCTTCCCTGGCAAGTGTGGCGAGCGTCCCACCCCTCGTTTTCTCGCGAATAGCCGCGGGATCCGGCCTCAATAAGGTGACCTGACTTGCGTAGCAACCTATAAGGGATGGACAAGGGGAGATAAGCTGGGCGGACATAGACGGTAAATGGTAATCAACGACTGTTCGATGAGCAGCTAGGACTTCATCATTACGCGTTCGCAAGCCGAAGAAACCGCAGTTTCGAGCAGCAGTGCACTTTCCCTGTCATTCGGTGAACTAGCTGATGAGCATGAACTTTCGATGGCATCATCCGATTTTGTTTGCGCGTGGCTGTTCTGAGTTTTCTGTTGATGTGCATGAGGACAACCGCCCTCTTCTTCTGGGGCAGTGGATCCACTGTAGGTAAATGCGTTACATGCACTCCTTAAAGAATCTGTGGGGCTACCCTCATACGGCGAACCTTCTCCGTCATCCAGTACGTAGACGACGGGAGTGAGCTCCTGCTCGCGCGGGCTTATGGCAGATGATGGGCCACGTGCATTTACGTAGGTTATTGTGTTCACTCATTGTTGATTCTTTTATACTTTGAATCGATCAAAACGCACCAGACGAAACACGGTGACCTAATTCATGTTTGAGCCGCGGTAAGTTGTCGATTAATAGCGTCGTGCGCTATACTAGACGTATAGTCTGTTGCAGGCGTAGGTAAAATGTGTACAAGGAGATTATGACCTGCGCTAAGTGCGCCAAGGCCAGATAGGGTATGCAAATGGATGATGATACATACGTTTCGCATAAGGGGCGAGCAATATTAGAGATTAAAATGTCGAAAACGGAGGCTATGATGCGTTGGGCGCTCGGATCTGGCGCCCAGAAAAAAGCAAAAGAGGACTTCTGAGGGCAAGTCGTCTGACTTGTCGCGCCCATCTCTCGAGCAGAAGCAAAAAAAGTGGGTTTCGCGCCGATGGAGCGGCAGAAGAAGTGATATCACTAGAGGCCACCATCATGGCCGTGCAGTGGCGCGGTGAATCCTTTATTGGTACACGGAGCGCTCGTAAGGGGATGGGATGTCCCCTATGGAAGGAATCCGGTTAGATTGCCTATCCTGATGCTCTTGGTACTGGAAGAAGGATAGAGAGTTCCGATCAGAAAAATAGATCGCCTCATAAAAATAAAAGGGAGACATACGTATGGAGGCATCAGTTCGGCCGGTTGGACCAACGGCCCGCGCCAGTGAGCCGGCGGCAAGGGTGCTGTGAGCGTCGGCAAGGAGTTGGTGGAGTGGCTTGAGGATGGCCTTGAGATGTCCGATGAAGGACCTAGATACTGTGCAGCGACAGGTATGACATCTTGTGCATGGTAGCTTGTTGTGTAGTTCGCTCCAGGCGGGTATGAGGATGGGTATCCACCAGGGGCATAAGGAGGCATAGTCGCCGAAGAGTGTTGCATAGAGACAGGAAGTGTTGCTTGCGTAGTCAAAAGTGTGTCACCATTACTGTAGGGTAACGTCTGGCTATGTACGCCGGGACCAGTGACAGCCACGGATCTAGAAAGCGTTTTAGCGACGTTGGGACAGGTCGTATCACTTGGGCTGAACGGGTGCTGACCTTCGATCTGACCCTGTTGAAGAAATCTGCATGGGCGGGAGTCTTGAGACCGTTGAGTTTTCGCAAAGGGCGTAGAGGAAGTGGTCGCTTACCCATTGTGGCGTGAAGTAGACGCGGCGCCGGCGCTGGATGGGTCGTAGTTAGGCACACCCCGCGCAAAGTAGGATTGGTCGATGCGCGCGTCTACGGCATGGTCAGGGCTAATGTTATAAGCGGCAACCTCACGACGCCAGCCTGCGGAGTCTGTAGAGCCAGATGCGGGCAGAGACAAATCATAGGCGGGGAGGCCCCTTGGATAGCCACCATAATCGCGCCCAGGGGGTGTGATGTGACCAGAAGATCTGTCGGACGTCCTGTCGGAGCTAGCTGTGGAAGGGCGCGAGTCGGACTCGTCTTGGGCCTGCGGACTATGTTTGCGCTTGACAGCGTTGTCTGGCCAGGTGCACTGGGGGCGGCAGGAGCGTCAGTGACGGGCTGTTCGATTTGCGGCCACGACCTCCAGGTCCACACACACCTCCCGTTGACCATGTGTGCAGCGCATACAATTAGGCTTGGCTTCGTCGCACTGCCCGCGAATCAGCTAAGACGGAGGTCGTCTGTGATGGTGGCGACGCACCTTGACTTTTTTTATCCGACAAGTCATGCAGCCCGTCTTGCTACGGGTGTACTTTGGCCGCTTGCGCGCCTGGGACACGTCCTGTACTGGGCGTGCCATCGTCGGGGTGGACTGTCCTGGGCTGGATGAGTAAGACATGGAGCCGTAGTTGTTGCTGCCGTAGTCGAGTGGCGCTGGGGGGTAGTAGTGGTCGCTGGGTGGCACGAAAGCTCCGAGGTAAATAACGAGTGGTCGGCGAGCGAGATAGAGACGAAAGAGGTCACGTACTAGGACATCACAGCCGAAGGTCGCTTGCGAAGGAGTAGGAGGTGACGCCCGTCAACAGCTGTGCATCTTTTAAGGACCGGGGGGACGAAGAGGGGAGAAGGGGGGGAGAAGCGAGAAGACGGATCATCCGCGTATCGGCGTGGATCGCCGGTCCAGAGAAGGTATGGAAGGAAATGACGGGTTCGTATGTAATCACCCACCAGTGACAAATAGTAAACACCGCGACGAGGTGCTCGGACTCCGACCCTGAACGTATCAGCGTGATGTGCGCGTTTTTACACCGTCGAAATGCCGTGCGTGGCAGTTCTTTGCAGTGCGTTGAGAGGCTGCACAAGTGCTCCCCTCGACATCGAGTGACTCCAAAACGGAGGCCGCCGAAGAAAAGCTGGGTCTTCTAGTACGGGACTTGATCACCATTTGATACGAGTGTGTTCGCCCCTTCGTACGCCGAGGTGATCCGGGTCCCACTCTCCCCATGCTTTTCCATCGCGACGGGCTTCTCGCTTCGACTGTGCAGTGACTACCAAGGAAATTGGATTTTCGCCCCCCCCCATATTATTTTTATTATTATTTTGCTACGATAGTACAGGCCCCAGGCTTCCAGAGTTACGTGCGGATATGGTCATCACATCCACGCACCCCGCTGATGGCGTTCTCTTTCGCGTGTCACTGGAGAGGGCCTCATGGGCGCCACTGAGATATTCGACCAAACACACGAAGTTGGGCTACGTCTAAACTTTTGAGTGCCCAACACCGGTCCGATCCTTTCGGGCATCACACGCACACATACACCCTATACCTTCATCTACCACTAGGGCCGGGTCTGTGACCCGTCAGAGAGAACGAAGGGCCTCCCCCACTCTTCTTTGTTTTTCCATCTGCCACAAGGCGGTTCTCCCCTCCAAAGAAGCTTGTGTCGTGATCGGTTGGAAGGTGGGAAAGGGATCAGCGTGGCAGCCACACCCCAACCACGACCAAAGTGGGGTTCTGCGCATGTCGTAGATCGTGAAAGGTGGATGCTGTCCTGATCACGCATCGTGGGCTCGGAGCCAACTCGCTTCCGGGGGCAAACACATACAAAAGAAAAAAAAAAGAGAAAGATCGACAGTTATCTAATGCTGTATCAAATATGTGCGGATATCAATTGTAAGGTTTCTCTCATTGATATCGAAAGAAGGGAGAAGGAAGGGAGCCGGAATCTTGCGGAAGTACTAGAAGTTTGCATACGAGCAGCAGATGCGGAGGATCAGGGCTGCACGTTACGAAATTTTGAGTTCGCCAGATCAATTCACAATACAGTGTGTATTTTTGAGCCTCATGAAGAGGCGGGCAAGTAGATGTTACAAGCGCTAACAGAAGCCCGATGGTTGAATGAAGACCCTTAGTTGCATTAAACCGTATGCGTCTCAAGGAGGTTGCGGACAGAGAGTCCCAAAGAAAAATTCAGATACGATGCCAAACACCTCTTCCCCCCCCCACACACACACAAGGGTGGAGTGTGTCTGTTACGCAAGCGCGTAAAGCGCGGTGAGAACTCGAGCCTTTCTTCGGAAACTTCCCCAGACACACGCAGCAAAAAAAATACACACAGACAGTGATAGTTATATTGATAGCGACATATAGCAATAATAGTAAAAATAATACAATAATAGTAATTAAATGCCGGGGGCCTCCGTCGCGACTTCCGAGTTGCTCTCCTTCCTCGGTGGGGGCGGGGTGAGCGGAATTTGGCGGCTGTTTCAGCAAGGGGCAGTAGTGACGTCGCTGAGCTCTTCTTCGCAAAATAAGAGTTGTGATTGATGGCTCCAGTTGTAAGGGGTGGGAGAAAAAGCGGATTGTAGAGGACGACAAAGCACAGGCCGGTGAGCTGTCATCGCAACTGGGACTTGTCCTAGGGGAGAATAAGAGGCGGTCCGTCCAGACCGTGTGCTGAAGCGAGGCAGAAAACGTCAAGTCGTGACGGAAGCAAGCGCGGGGTCGATGATTGCAACGATGCTTTGGTTGCCTTGATGAAATCTAGACGGCCGAGAACCTCGCCCGATACCAAGGGTAATGGTTTTTCAGTAAGATGAATGGACCCAAATTGAGTTTGTACCATGAAACATGGTACAACATACCCACGGATGGGTCACTACAAACTTGGAAAAATAAGACGGAAATAGCTGAGGCTGTTGTGTTTAAGAGGCTGCTAGGGTATGCTGACGTCCTTTTTTGTACTGAGCATAACAGAAGTGGATGACCATAATGGAGGCCACTCTTTTAGGCTCAACGTCTGGCTTTGATGGTTGTAAGGCCTGGATATGTGATCTGCCGTAAGACATGAAACTTGCTGACGCTTGGAGAAATGAGCCTGCAACATGCAAAATTCCTGATCGGAAGTCTTCCACTGACACAAACAGAGAGGTTTCCGATCGGGGACTTTAGAGGTATAGCAGATGATGTTATCCGATGAACCTTATCACAGAGAACTCAAACGGCCACCACGAACAGACTCCGCATTCTCAGGACCTTGTTGTGAGGCTGATGCCCTCATGTTGAATAATACTCCTAAACGGCCCGAGTATTGTATGACTGAACAAAGAAAAAAAAAGATGACAGCGACGAGATTCGAACTCGCGAGGTTTCCCACTGCGGTGGCGATTTAACCTAAACACAGCGCCATAACCAACTCGGCCACACTGTCCTAAGAGCCAGAGCTCTTTGGTTAATATTCAATTGTTTTGCAAATGGGCTTCTGGAAACACACTTCACATTTCTTCCCGAATTGCGAGCCAACAGTCAAACGCCTACGAGTGTCGGCCCCGAAGCCTGCTGATCCACAAAGCTGTATCGTTCGCTGATAATCGCGCCATCTTACCATAACGGTCCAGTGAAACCTGGTGAATGTCAGAAGCAAAGTTTGTTATGGTGACCATCACCCCTCGTAAATGCATAGTTCGACATCAGTAAAAGAGAACATCCTCTCTGATTGGCTTGATGTACAGACATCAATCGCCCATGATCGGGCTCAAAAAGCGCCCTCAAGAGAGGTTCTTCAGGTCTAGTAGCTTAAGCCAAGAAGAACTTTAACGGGCTGAACGTTCAGCCTCGCACATGCCGCGGCAATTTTTCATGTGTTCTGTCATGGAACATTCATTTGATAAAATTACTGCTTTAAGATGATGCCTCGAGAGGCAAGGCCACGGTCGGTGTAAAATTTGGAATAGCTATGACAAAGAACAATCAGGCTGACAAAAGCTTGATATGGGGTAGGTTGAAGTCACCTTCTTTTCATCGCAAAGTAATATCACTTCATGCCTCAACATATCATATCTCCTGTTCAAGTTGCCAAGGGTTGTTGTGTTGAAGATGGTGATAGGAGATCTAATGCGTCAACGTGTGTCACATTTTGACCTCGATACGAATAAGGCCTTTTTAGCTAGGAGCTCCCTTTGTTGACAGAGAAAACGATTAGTAGATGCCATAGTATTCTGCTGAAAGGCGTCGACACAAATGACAGATGACAGTAGCAGTCAGGGGTATCCATCCCTTTTTGATGTCTCTTCAAGTCGGTACGTGTCCGCTTGGCAAGGTTAGGACTGATGACTTGACTGTTTTCACGTTAGCTGTCAACAGTAGTTCACACACAGATAACCTGGAAACCGAAACACTCACCAATCAGTTATCATTTGACAAGGTCATAACGTTTATGCTATGCCATGGATGATATGTCCTTAGAGGAGACCTTGTCGCGATGGCCAATGCCGATTGAGTACTGCGCCGTTTCCGAGAGTAGCAGCAAACCAGAGGGCGAGGAGAAACGTCCAGCCTGACTCTGCTCCTGGCTATAGTTTCTGGGTTCTCTAAAAACTATGCCAAGTTGCGTTGAATTTGATTTGTCGCGGCGTTGTGCGACGAGGAGAAATAAATGAAATCAACAGGATATTCGTGGACAAATACCAATACTTTGAAGCTACGAGGTGAACAGAGCTGCTTTAGCGAAGGACTTCCGCGAAAGATTGTAAAATTTCCATAGGGTTTCTGATGGCAGTACTGCTAAGCAGTAGATGAAACCGAAGCTTTGAAGAGCGAGATGCATTGCCCAAGGACCGCCTTGCACAGAAGAAGGTGGGCTCTAGTCAAGGCTGGACGGAGATATACCGCCCCATCGGAAGCGTGAGCGCCGTGTGGTCACCACGCCCTTCGTCCTTCCTCTCACAAGGTCCAGCAAACACCCACCCTCTGCTTCCTACTTGTCTGTCTCGTGTCACTACAACTGCCCATCTGTCTTCAGTCATAAGAGAAACGCGCGATTTTCTTCGATCTGAAACGACAGGCGCCTGGTTTTCTGCTCCTTTTTGCATACCACAGGTGTGTTTCGCGTTGCATATACACCATATCTGCATCCTGCCGCACTTTACGGTGGACGATTCGTCGGCTCTGACGTTTGTTTACCATTGTTTTCTGCTATTTCGCCATCCAAATCTTTCATTTTGCTGGCCTCTGCTGACTATGTTTAATTTTAGGTGTTTCTCCCCACACCGACCATCTTACACATCCTTGTTGACACGAACATTCCATTGTCATAAAGAGCAGAGCATCTTCTGACATCCTACGGGCTTTCTTGAACTGTGTTTCACCATGCAGAATGCCCCCAGTCGACCGATCGGGCCACGGAGTATCCACCGCTCAGCTTCTCCTGCCCCGTATGCAGCGCTTCCAGAGGTTGCGCCATTGATCATTCGCAAAGCACCTCGTGAGCCTTCCACAACACATGGAAACGAATCTATACGTCCTCCTATGCTTGGATTGCCTTCGGGCTCTCGCTCCAACTCGCCCGCCCTCTCGCTCGCGATTCCCGGTGGCAAGAAGACGCCAAAGCTTGGGTTGGCAATCCCGACAAAGGGGCCCGCTTTTGCTGGAGGATACTATGATGGACCAGTGCAGGCTACGCCAGACCAGTCCCACCCTGAAGACTCAGAAATCACACTCCAACCTCCAAAGACGCCCAAGGCTAGCCAGCCGTCTGACGGTATGGACAAGCTCCGAGAAGCGCTCGCGAATATCAACGTAGCGTCAGGCCCGTTTGTTGAAGAAGATGATGACTCCCAGGAACCGGTTCCTGTAGCACCTCCTCCAGTTGTAGCACCTCAAACGAACAGCCCTCAGTACTCTGATGAGGTCCTCGAAGAAGTGGACCGTTTGGGAGAGGGTGCTGGTGGCGCTGTTTATCTGGTTCGGGATCGACGCAACTCGGAGCTCATGGCGCGAAAGACAATTCCAACCCGGGAGGCACCCATGAAGCAACTTCTACGAGAACTTCAGATCGCTGCCAGCACTTCGCACCACAACATCATTCGTTTTTATGGCGCATACATCTCGCCTAGTAGCAGTGAGGTCAAGGTGCTCATGGAACTTTGCGAGGGCAAGAGTCTGGAAGCGGTCGGAAGGACATTACGCGAACGCAATGCACGCATTTCAGAGAAAGTCGCTGGTCGGCTTGCGGAAGGTGTGCTTCAAGGCCTGGCTTATCTTCACTCGTTGAAGATGATCCATCGTGACATCAAGCCGGCAAACATCCTTCTCAACAGGAAGGGCATAGTCAAACTCGCTGACTTTGGGGTATCTGGAGAACTGGTTGACTCCATGGCTGGCACGTTTACAGGAACTGCCTTCTACATGGCGGTGCGTAGAAAGAAGATCCTTATCTATCTGCACTCCATGCTAACGATTATCGCTGATGCAGCCGGAGCGCTTGTCCGGACATGTGTACACTATACGCTCTGATGTCTGGTCGACGGGGATCACTTTACTGGAATTGGTGGGAAACAAGTATCCGTTCCCGAGCGACATTAGCGCTATTGAGCTATTGTTCATGATTCAACAAAGCGAAGTGGGTTCATTTTCCCAGGCTTTTTGTCATCAGCACTCAATTTTAATGCTCGTCTTCTAGCCACCGCAGCTTGATGGTGACTGGAGTGAAGACATGAAGAAGTTCATAAAAGCCATGTACGTTTAGTTTCCGTCTTGTTCAAGGTTTTGTGCCCTGATTAGCTTCTAAAGGTTAACCGTCTCCGGGACCGAGCGCCCGACGCCGGAAGACATGCTCGCGCATCCGTGGCTCGTCAACATCATGCAGGGTCCCAAGGTCAACATGGCGACTTGGATGCGTCAGGTGTGGGGTTGGCCGGAGCCTGTGAAGAAGGCACGCGATGGTGCTCGGTGAACGGGTGTGGTAACGGGCTAATTTCTATTTTTCTATGCTGAATCAGTACAATTTAGCTTCTCGACCCTTTCTGTCTTCTGATCTGTTGCCTGTTTTATAGTGTAATCTGGTGAAATCTCGTACAAGGTTTTATAGCTGATCGAATCGAGAGTGATAAACAGACGCCTTTGATGAGTGTCTGGCTATGCATTACTGTTTATCATATTAATCACAACAGGTTAAGTTTGACACTCCGAAAGTAATAACAGATCTCATATTTTCTTATATCGTGTTATGGTATTACGCTTCCCTTGCTAGCTTCTCGGATCTCATGTTATATAAATTGGCATCAGGCGGGCAAGTGGGCAGCGAATCTTATCAGAGCTAAGGCTAGTGGTGTGGGCTTGAACCATTGTGCGAGGCCGGTATAGCCGGGAGCCCGGCTCAAAGGCAGCACCTGTGACTGCAGGCACATGTGCCTCCGGATGAATATCCATGCATGTGAACGATGAAACCTAATGGGGGAACTGGGATCACGGAACGGACAACCGACAACATTTATCATGCATGAAGTGCTTGTGAAACTAAACAAACATGTGTCGTAGGAGTCTAGAACAAATATCAGCTGAACCTAACATCGCTGTTCCTAGAGAAAAAAAAAACACATACACATATAGAAGAAATCTCGATACTCAAGAGTAGTGATGTTACAGATGGAAAATCAGGAGTTTTCGCTTGGACCTAAGTGGCCGATAAGGCACAGAACCCAACGCAGTCGGTAATTTTTTCCGTCTCGTTGGGCATCTTGGAAGAACCTCGACTATGTCGTGATCCCTCTGTGTATGCATACTGTTACTAACTAATGACCTGAGTTGTGGACCAGGCTAAACCTAAAAGCAGTAGATGTATGAATGACCGTTGTGAGATGGGGAAAAGGGACGCTAGTGCTATGTTTGCAAGGAGGTTCCTGTGACAACGGGAGGGGAAAGTATGACATAAGGTGGCCTATACCCTGCTTTCCGTGTCGGGTACCAACAAGAAACCAGGACAGGGATGTTCTCGGTGTTTCCTAAACACATCTTGGTCCTTGCACCATAAGTTGAATCATGTGCGCGTGTGTGGGACGGAGGATTTTGGAGTCTCGAAAGTTGCACATGCATTTCAGCCAAGGGCAAGCAGCTGCTGCGCTCTGAATTTCTTCAGAATCTGCGACTAACCAAGGAAGGGTCATCAAGTTGGAGAGCCGCGGGTGGCTAATCCACATCGCACAGCCCCGAAAACCATGTTTAAAACCGCTGGGACGTCATGATCATAGAAGGTGAGGCCCGAAAGATCAGAAACGACGACTCATGAATGCGAGCAAATCTAGATCTCCATTTGACCAACGCGGGGGAAAGATGGTACTGTCACATGAGATATATTGAGAGTCCTCGCTTTGACCACGGGGGTCCCGGGAAGTCCCTGAAAGTACGGATAATCAGCTGGCCCTAGAATTGAACGACAGCGGGGTAAGAGCATACATACGATTTGTTGACAGGTTTGAAGAGTGTGGGTTGTGAAACACACAGTTTGTAGTCATCCTACCTGACTCAGCGGGACCGCTCGATTTGCCAGGTGGATAGGCTCCCTCCTCTTTGAAAAAGTGAATCGTCTCCGCACACAGAGTAAAAACACGGAGAATAGTCGTCCGTTGCGACCTCTTTTTTTGGCCTCTAGGGCCCAGAGATAACCGATATCAGAGCGGAATTGCAGTGGGAAGATTTCCATGGACTCGAGCCTAAATCCAATTCCTTAGGAATGTTATGAAGGGCCAGAAGCGTGTGTTAGAGCTCCTTCAGGCAACATGACCGTCGTCACTAAAGGTGGAGTAGTTTGAAAAAGACAATGTTCTAGAGTTATCAAGTTTCGCAACAGCCGCATGATAAGTATGGTACAGTCATAGATAGATCTTGCTGTATTCCAGTTAGTGACATTTAAATGAAGGATCATCATCAAGGTCGTTCCATAGGGTTGGTTCCAGTGCCTAGAAACATGATATATTCCTGTCAATCGCAGCAAGAGTAAATCAGGAAAGACCCGTGACCGTGTCAGATAGCGTTTGTAAAGATTGCAACAAAATGTACAGCGTTTATCACCTGCGATCGTACAGTACGAGCATCAAACAAAGTCGATCAACCGCTCTGTCTCGGGTCAAATTCAAGTGAAGAGACGAAGTGTCGGCGTCCATTGCGAGGGCGTCAAAAACGCGTGAGAGAAAGAGGTGGTAGGCGCACGCGCGGTCACACACGTGACGGCGCGTCTGCTTGGACATCTAACAACTGATTCTGGTCATGAGCTCCTCAACTACAAATGCTAGCAACGAGCGCGTATCCTTCGCGCTCTTGACGCCGAACAACCTGGGAACCGTCCGAAAACTGAATTCTGTGCTATTCCCAATCAAGTACACGGAAAAGTTCTACCAGGACGTTCTCCTGCCTGAAGCGGAGGACTTTTGCAAACTGAGTGGGTGCCCTCTCTCGTCCGTCAATTGGCGGCGTCGTCCAAAAAGGCTGTGTAACTGGATTGATGTCTGACGCGAGAATGTGATCAACAATAAAGTCTACTTTAACGACATCCCTGTCGGTGGGTCTATTTCTCTCGCCTCTCGCTGTCGCCGCCGCCCGCCGATGCCGACGAGGGACTGAAATGTGGGTTTTTACTCAACTGGATCAGGTACCGTTTGCTGTCGCCTCGAAAATAAAGATGGCCGATCAGAGCTATACATCATGACGATGGGGGTCCTCGCGGTAACTCACGCACCATACGCGGCTGGTGTTCTTTTTTTGCCTTTAGCACTTTAGCTGACTCCTCTGTCGTGCACCTCTTTTTTTATATGCAATCTATTTTTCCGCATGCGACGTCGAAACCTACTTCGTTCAAGCCGTACCGATCGCGCGGTCTCGGATCGCAGAGCCTGAAATTGGTTCTGGAGAACGCGGCGAAGCAGAGCAAGCCGAAGATTGAGAAGGTGTACCTTCATGTGCAAGTTTCCAACGAGGACGCGAAGCGCTTCTACGAACAACACGGCTTCGTCGTGGCCCGAGTGCAGAGCGACTACTACCGCAAGTTGCAGCCGCGGGACGCGTGGGTTCTTGAGAAGACGGTTTCGTAAGGTTTTACGAAGACGTCGTGCTTGCGTTTGTTTGTCGGATTGTCTGTTTTGTTTTGTTTTTGGCATGAAATTCATGTAATTTTCGTGACGCAACTCGTGTATGTACGAGAGGAAAAAAAAAA